>JANRGW010031653.1:0-49478 GCA_024733675.1 Psilopsiagon aymara | reverse complement strand
GCCTTCACTGTGTACAGGGAGGGCTCCTGGGGAAGGGGGGGGCTCAGTCCCGGACACCCCCAGCACCCCCCCGGGGACCCCCGCTGCCATCCCCGCTGGGTTACCGTGGCCGAGGCGGGCAGATGGGCGTCCTGCGCCCCTAGGGCCCCGAGGGGTCTTGGCCACTGCCGGGAGCCCTCTCGGGGTCGACCTGCCCGGAGGTGCCAGTGAGGTGGTGGCCGTACCCTCCTTCCCTGGCTCCCGCAGCAAGGCACGGGCTTCTCAGGCTTTGGCGCTGCAAGTCTTGGAACTTTTCCAATGGGGGTGTAAAGCCCTCTTTTAAATCCCCAAAGTCAGGGTCAGCAAGGACACTTCGTGTCCTCCGGGGGCAGTTTTCAGGTCTCCTTTCTAAATGCTACAGGCCGCAGGTTGAAAAACCCTGCTATGGCACAAGGAAGGAATGAAGAAAACCCCAGGCAGGAGACAGGTGAATAGCTCCTCTGCCTCAGCCTGAATCCCAAATTACAGCAAACAGGCTCAAGTTCCTCACAGTCTGGTTCTGCTCTTCTGTGCAAAAAATGTATGCATTTCCTACCACTGATATCCCAGAAGGAGATAATGCCCTATATGAAATTCAGCCTAGGTATCTTACTGTCCTTTCTGACCCTTATAAAACCCTCAGGGTTATGCTTTTACAGCACTCTGCAAAGATGGACCCTGTCCTGAGCCAGCTACTTTGTGCCTGGCAACTTTGTCTATGCTGAGTTCTCCCCATGTGATTTTCAGGTGTATGGTCTTATATGTCTTTCTAGATCAACCTGAAACTGAGCCTCAGAGAACATTACTCCTCAGCCATAACAATGTCCTTTACCTGACGGATTATTTTATTTCCTCTAATACCCTGCTGAGCTTTCTGTGCATGGTAAGAGTTCAGCAGGTTATGCAATTCCAAGAGAGGTTAATGGATCCGTTGTGATAAGTTATCTTTGCCAGGTTCTTGAAATCAATAGGTGTGTGCTAGTTTGCATCTAGGGAAAGGGTGAGTGGCTGCTAGGGCTGGAGACCTGCCTGGAGAACACCCTAACAATAGACCCCTTTAGTGTCACAGGACAGATACCTCCAAGGGTCTCCAGTGAAGATGAAAACGTTGCCACTTTTACTGGTAGGAATGTCCCAAGCAGCTCATGGCAAAGTGCAAGCCCACTTGATCCCCGCCCCAAAATTAGGTGCTGTAGGATAAGGGTAGCATGCCATGATGTAAAATACTCCTTGGGAGGTGGGCTGATTGTGACTGAGGCTTTCCTGACAGTCTGAGCTTTACCTAGACAACACAATGCAAAGAACTAGCTGTAAGATGACTCACAGGGTCTCCCATCTCTTGGGGTGAAGCTACAAGCTACAGCCTGGCTGTAGGTGCTGTGGGCAGCCTGGTCCTGCTAGACCCTGTCTATTATTTTAAGCTGTGAGTTCCTGTGGGTGCAGGTATTTACATGTGACATGGAGGAAGGTAGGGAACCCAGTGACCTCTTTCATGCCTTCCTGTTGTACTCATGTAACTGGCTACCATTTTCTTGCTGCAGGAGAAGATCTTACCTCCTCTCTCCATTCCAACCATGCCTAAGCACGCTGTGTTTGTAGAAGGACAAGTTGATGCCTGTGTGTGGAATAGACACAGAATAGAGTGGAATAGAACAGAGGAGCAAAAATATGGAGAGAGATGGAAATGAGGTGGGTAGAGAAGAGTTTGATGTGGCAGAGGGCATTCACAGACCTCCTCTTTTCCAGTTCCATACTAACAGAAGTCCTGCTGATTCTTGTCGAGATCTTGACTCCTGAGTCAAGTCCTCCTGAGAACCCACTTTTCCATAATTCCTCTCAATCAGCATCTTGCAGGGGGGTTATGGCACAGCTCTCTCATTTGCTCCAGGCTCGGAGCACATCCAGCTTCCTCATGTGTTCTGGCATCAGAGCAATGTGTGCCCTTAGCTGTGTGTGATCCCAAGCTAAGCAAAGCACAACTGTATCTGCAGTGCCTGTTCTGTGCAAGTGCGCAAGTGTAAGGAGCCTCTCTGGCAGAAATACAGCAGTCTGATACATGATAGCTCTCAATAACAACTGGGAAAGAAGGATTGGTGGACTTGCCATAATTCACATAGAAGGGAGCTTGGGCAGGAGAACAGCTCCTGCTTCTAGGAACAGTTGGGTCAAGCACAAGCCGTCTGTCACCCAGTGAAGGGAGCCACCATCCCAGGGAACCCCTGCCCTGCCCAGGCACAAGCCCCCAGCACTCGGTGAGTTTGAGGTCACAGACAACTGTGGAGTAAGAGGCAAAAATTATGTCTCTTCTAGGTTCACTGCTAGACTGGACCCTATAAAATTCAGTCAATGTGCTTGTCAGAGAAATCTGAGAGAGGAAGAACATTTTACAAGTCCTTCCCCCACCCCTGTGCCTTAACTGACAGCAAATAGCGTGAACACTTTTTACACATGCGACTTTTTAATTCCCATGGCAGCTCTAGCTCCCTACACTACTGTTTTAATGCCTTTGCAGATTTTATATTAAACCCCAAAAGACACATAGGAAAATGAATTTTCTTCCATTAACATCTGAGTTACTATCTCAAAATAGCCTTATTCCATAGAAGCTAGAAATACTAGTGGGTTTTGAGCTGACGATGAGTACGCCTTAAAGAACAAAGGAAGATGAATAAAGCAGCCTGAAGCCTTTTGCATATAATTCTTGTTAGTAACAATTTCTGCTAGCTGTTCAGCGAAGTACAGTTCTCAGTTTCAGAGCTTAAATGACTTAACCACACTTTTTTACGAGTACACAGTATCTAGCAACTCCAACTGCAAAACAATGTGAGCTTCTAGAGGCGAAGCTTTGGCTGCTGGTTGTTGTTGATCAGCAACTATTCAGGAGCTTTTATAAAATGCAGATGTGATCCCAGTTTTCTCTCTAGGAAACAAAAACAGTGAGGTTTCAGCCTGGCCTTACTAGGAAGTAATGAGAATTGCCATCCTATCGACACAAGTTTGCTGTCTCTAGCAAAGCCTGTACACCTTCAGCCTCGAACACCTTCAAAAGCAACTAAGGTAGGTTTGCAATCCCTGGATCAGTGGCACCGACTTTTATTGCTGCATTAGTCATCCCAGACAAGTAAAGAGTAGTGATTTGAAAAGCAGCATCTTATACTTAAATGTTGTTGTGCCCCCACACACAAACAAAATAGATTAAAAAATACAAATAAAAGTTAGACATCAGTTTTTACAGAAAAAGTAGACCAGACATCTGAGGTTTCTTGCTGTTAAAAGCTTGCAGAAATCTCATGTAAAGAAAGTACTTAATGGCCTCCTTACCTGAACAAAACGAGTCAGCAATCTTTTAAAGTAAAGAGGTCACCCTTTTACTCATTTTATCTCAAATTGCTGAGTATCCTGTGAACAGGAGAAAATGTGTGAGGCTTTTAAATTTAGCCTCCCCAGTTCTGGGAGGACAAAAAATGGGACTGAGAAGGAATCGTTTGAGAAGGACTGGCCTTGTCATCTTCTATGTTTCATGTTTTCTCTGAGATTTGTGGGTTGCTCCCTTCTTTTTATTATGTTCTGAGCAATCTGTTGTTTCTGACAAGGGAAGATGTTGAACCCAGTATTCTCCTGTATCTTCTAAGTCTGGGTGTGTTTACACTTTGTAGACTTGATTTGTGAGATTCTAGAGGTGAGTGACCTGTACTGCCTAAAAATCAACTTCTTAAAAAAGGAAAGTAGGGAGTACTTTTATAATACATGTATTTATTAGACAAAAAATTCCTATGCTCTTGATTTTTTGTATCAGCCATGCTCCACTCTAAGTGTAATTATCTGCTAGAATGCATGCTCTACATGTGGTTTTAGTTAAAATTTCTTAAAACATGGTCTTAAAGTCTGCATATTTTCAGCCTAGTCCTTTAATGACTCACATAAACTAGCACGTGTCTGTTGTGCATGTGGAATATTATTCATAATATATATTTTCCCCTATTTAGCTTAGAGATTTTGGTAACATGCATCATGACTGGTATTCCTTTTCCTTTTTCACCATGAAATATGATAAACTAATACATATCTAGGGAAACTGCTACTTTCACTTTTTAACTCTAAGAAATAAGGTCTATGTAGTGTTTTGTAGGGATACTATACATGAAGTGAGGGGTGTTTTTCTTCTTGCTACTTTCTTCAGTGTGGTAAGAAATGATATAAACTGAACTGGAGACCACTTCCCTAGAAAAGAAAAACATAACATCTTCTTCTTTTTTATTTGTAAATGCCAACATCATCACGTATGATATGGCATAATTCTCAGGACACCCAGCGTGATGAGCGGTACCTTATACCACCCGCATGATTCCCTCCCTTAGTGGCCCAGAGGTTTCTCATGTGGAAGCATTTGTAATCATTTCCCTTTGATCATGTTTGTTGCTCAATGAGGTTGATCACAGTCAGGATAACACCTGGGCCTCATTGGAAAGTGTGATATAACAGGCCTTCTTAGCAGTTTGTATGCAAACTTTTCTCCCTAGCTCTGAGTGGTTCATGTAAACTACTTGGCAAACAATGAAACGCTTTAGTGATGTGCTCATGTTTATTTAGATTATTTATATCTCTGGTAAGGACTTGTTCTTGGTAAGTCTTTCTTTGAAGGCCTGAAGTTTGCTTCCTATTTGCATATGAGTTTGGTGGTAATGGGAGTATAATATGTGTGCACTTTTGGTGAAACCCTCCACCGAAAGACCCACAAAGTATTATGTGACCTCCAAAGGTCTCATCTCCCCCCACTTTCCCAGCACTAGTTCAGCGTTTCTGCTGGATCCTTAAGGAGAGCATGAAGACATGGAGAAAATGTGCCTACCAGTTGCGCCTGTGGACAGAATTAGGAAAATACTTGATAGCTAGTTCACTTATCCCTTCTGCTTTGTATAAACACTCTGTGGCTACAGCTGTGATAAAAGGGAAATTCCTAGGCATCCTTGATGCTATTCCGTTGCTCCTAGTAACACTGGAAAAGTCAAGCCACTGCTGGGCTGTGATTGCTCCTGGGGTACAGGAGGAATGCCAGCAGCTGCTCTGGATTATCCTCCCACTGCTTCCAGCAGCCACAGAGCTGCGCTTGCACAGCAGTGAGGCACAGGGGCTTTCCCATGGCTTGGCCTGGCAATGGCCATCCTGGTCTGTCCGTGTCTCTGTGCCACATAGGAGCAGGCACAGAGCCTGGGGCTGCAGCATCACATGGAACACGTGCTGCCACAGTCCCTGTGCCAGGTTCTGTGGGGTGCCATAGGGTGCTCTGCAGGGCAGGTGAGTATTCAAACAGCAAGCATCTGCTCAGCAGTTTAACCCCTCTTTCAAGTAGCCAAATATGTCTGTGGTGACATTGTACCAGAGGAAGCAGCCAAGAGGGAGAGCTTCACAACTGAGCAAGAGGAGAGGATGCAAAATCTCACACAGAGCCAAAATTAGCAAGGCTGTTTATACACCACCACTGTGCTTCCTATGGCACAACAGGAGGGTGGCTGGCACTAGGTGCATGGCCTCTAAAATGTGCCTTCTTTCTCTATGGGGTCCCCTTCAGGTGCTGACTTATTCAATTAGCTCCAGGGAGTGCTACTGATGGGCTGAAAAGCAATGTGGTGGATCGGGAGCTGTTGGGAGAGCAAAGAGAGATGCTGCATTTGCAAAAGCAGTGCTCCTAACCCCGTGGAAAGGTAATCCTTTAGTCTTCTACCAGCATCATTTACATAGGCACTGTCTCAAGAACCCACTGCCTTTTAGGCACTGTCCTCACACTCCAGTTTGGTGTTAGCAGGGCTTACCCTGAATTGAGATAGAAGCCAGCTTATTTTTTTCCCCCCAGTGTTTACTGATGTTATCATTTTCTTCTAGCAACAGTGTCTCAGTTTCTGCTTCAGACTGTCTCTACTATGGTACATGCACTGGGCAAAGATCAGTAGCTGCATGGTGGCCTCTGGATTCCCCAAATACCAGCCCTTGTCATGTGGGGAGGCATTAACCTTTGGCCGTGAGTCAGTGTCCTCATATCTCACCTCAGCTAGTCCAGCCTGCTATTTGATCCTGTCCAATATAAAGCCCTTTCTTTGGCATCCTGCAAATTTAAACCCCGTCTTGATTATTCCCAGGGAGCCATTCACCTGGTGCTGGTGGAAAATACCCTGTGCATTGCACCCTGCTCTGAACAAGCAGTGGTAGACGGCGCAGACCGGGAAGAAGCGTTCCCAGACCTCCGCGCTTAGAGAGGCCATGGGGCTGAAGGAGCGGCGGTGGCTCCCCCCGCGCCACCTCTCTTCCTCTCGCAAGAAGGATAGCCACCAGGGGGAGATGCGGATACTGCCTGTGTCATGTGACTAAGGTGTTTTGGGAGTTCGGGTGTTGTGTTTTTTAACTCCTGGTTTAGTGGGAGGGACTCACTGGGAGAGTCATGCCCCAGTGTGAGTGCCTTACTTCAAACCAGGCTCTTGGGACAGAGTGAGGTACATCACCACATCTCAGCATGCTCCAAAATGGTGAGATTTCTTGTCTCCTTTTAATACAGAGCTTGATCAATGGTTTACCTCAGTACACCACTGCTCTTCCAGCCGTCTCCCATGTGTACCCTCGTGCAGCTCCCTCAGGTCCATCTCAGGGCTGTACCAGAAATCTTCTTAGTTCAGCTCTGATTAGCAATCATGTTACCTCCTTTTGCTGGATAAACTGCTGTTTTCCCTGTTACTTGCTTTAAGAGCCTCACTGACACCTTGTTTCTTTCTTTACCTCCAGCAACAAGCAGACTTGTAATTGCAGCAAGACCGCCCTGGACCTTCTTGCATTTGGAGCAGCATGCAAAACACACATTTTTCCACAGCACACCACTTGGCAAATGGTCTTGAGATAAAATAGTAGGGAACAAGCACTTGCTGCTTCTTTCTCTTCTCTTTTACTATGTACTTGGTTTATTTCCCTTCTCTTTTACTTTACAAAAAGCATCACAGGCTTGGAAATGAGGGTCCCGAAGCCTCCAGGTCCCTGTTGGTTGGAGCACTTCCAGCTTCAAGTGAGTACCAGGGAGGCTCTTCGTTTGAAGTACATCTCACTGGGGCCAGAGCCAAGGCCAAGAGGAGGAAACTATTAGCTTGTAAAGAGAGCCCTGCAGGTAAAGTTCAACAGTTTGCTGGTTTCTTTGTTGAAGGTATTTCCTGTGCATTCTTTAAAGCCAGAAGGTATTGTGGGTTTTGCTGGTGCCTCCTGCTCCTGACCAATGCTCTTTGCATGCCAGAACAGGGATTTTAGAACAGTAGGCATTAAAGCATCCCATTGATGCATTTTAGCCTTGCTCCATGATTTTTAGAGTGTGCCACAGTGCTTTGAAAGGCCTGATAAGCTCGTTTTTGCCAGGGTTAGTAATTTCCCTGGAACTGGCATGCCAGAAGAGGACCACCTTTGGCATTTGGGGAGGTGCAGAGTAGCACTGCCAAAGAGTGCAAAGTCGCACTTGAGTGTCCCACTTGTGCTTTGTGAACAGAGGCTGGCAGGACTAATAGCTGTGTACTCTCCGTTCCATGTTTAGTAGCCAGGTGCTGCACACTGACCACAATGTGTTTTTTCCCCTCAGTACCCTCTCTGTTTGCAACACCCATTCCTCTTGTCTGCTTCACAGCAGAGGTAAAAAAGCCCCCTGTTTTTCCCTCATCTGCTTTTCTTATACCACATTGCCACTGAAATTTTGAATTTCACGCAAACGTTGGTAGATTGGGAAATCTCCTGATGCATTGTGAAACACGCTTATCATATTCTGCCAAGCTCTACCAGCCTGTCTTCCACACCGCCTTGCCCATTTGAACTTCATTGTCAGGTTTATTCAAGCTTATGCCCAAATAGCTGCCCTTTGGGAAAGGCCCATCCTTCTTCCCTACCACTTTCCCGTACCTCATGTCATCTTGTACAACAGGGCAGCATGATGTTAAATCTCCTTCTTTGAGGTGTTGCAGAGCATCTCCACATATCAAATGGTAACGATCCAATTTGGGATTAGGAAATGGAAGCAGATGAACAATTCCTTATTTGCATAAGACTGAAAAAACTGTTGGGCAGAGCTCTGGGACTAGAGCTCAGAATAAGACACAGGGCTGCCTGTCGTAACAAGAAAGGGGAGCTTGCAACAACTTCTTTTTCTGGGACGATTTGTTAAATCTTCTGTAATTAGTTTAGTAAACAGTAATAGGTGGGAGAGAAGGACAAAGTGTTCTCTTCCAGCTTTCCATAGGTAACTTAGTGTCTATCATAGCCACAAGGGATTAGTGGTGGCCTTAGGGTAGGATTGTTCCATAAAACTTTAATGAAATGTTTTAAAACCAATTAAAAAGACATTGCCAATTTGAGCATGCTAAAATTTTGCAGATTTTCTTGTTGTCAAAGCACCTTTGAAATGCTAGATCCTGAAATTTCAAATAATTAAAAGAAAGCTATGTATGCTCAGCTGATGCTGACCCTATACTGTGACAGCTAACATTTCAACTAGTTATGAACAGTATTGTTTTGGGAGACAACAAAGAAAATGCTTCAAAGTGGAAAATGATTTTTCCTAACTTCCTGCATTTACAGAAGTATGTTAAAATTTATTTGTAGCCTCAGTTACTGACATTTTAGACAGAAGGGCTTAAGTCCTCCTAGCAAGTTGATGATGACTCTTTCAGATGGCCCTTCCTGAAAACTATCAAGTCTCCAAACTGAGAAATGAGAAAATCCTTTAATGAGCTTAATAATAATTGTCAGATAGCCCATATGTCTGAATTTCATGAAAATTTGCTTTCATAAAAAAACAAGTTGCCATTTCAGGTGTATTGTTCTGTTATTGAAGACAAGGGTGAAAATGTCCCTTTTTTTTTTCCATTAAGAGTATTCAGCCTGGATTTTTAATGGACAAGCAGCCCTGTGAGATGAAAAGTCCCTGCAGGGCTTAGTGTTTAGGGTAAAAAGGAGACAAGTGGATGTAGATGCAGTCACAGTTGCCTTTTGTAGCATCATTAGCTACATCATTGTAGCAGTATGAGAACTATGCAGAGGAACTACATGCAATTATTGATGCTGGGCATAGCATTTACCTTGAGTTTCTTGCAGCACGGGCCAGGAGACAGGGTGAATAAAAGGCTGGAGGCTGCCCGAGCTCTATGCTCTGCTTATCTTCCTAAGGTGCAAACCTGTCCCTTGGGATATAAACTTGGAAATAAAGTAAATACCCCTGCGGTTACAGTGTCTGCTTAGAGTGGAATAAGATTAGGTAAGAAACCGCTTTTTAGACTAGATAACATTATGGTGACATTTTCCCCCACGTTTTGATTTTGAAACAGAAATTGCTTCTGTTGGGATCAATCAAAATGAAGAGTGCTCTTTTAACTGTCTCCTCTCTCTCCAGGAAGCAGTTGATTTAATCCACACTTTATCTCTTGCTTATGCTCATTCCTTGAGAGATCCACCCATATCTCTTTAAATTCCTCTTCAGTTGTTACTGTGATTAAAACTCCAGGATTCTTGCTCTTTAGAAAGACCCCTGTCAGGGCACCTCTCAGTCTTCTGCAGCATCTTTTGGAGGATAAAAGCATCTCCTTGCTACTTAGAGTCCTTTGGACGTGGTCTACCTCTGTCTGTGAAAGAATCATATTCCTGGTGAACTCTTGCATGCTTGCAGGGCTCATGTGTGCTGCAGGGAGCCCAGCAAGGCTGAGGGTGAGGGAGCCTTGGCATGCTGTCACTGCTTGGTCTCACAGCTCATTGTTCACCTGCAGCTGGGACTCAGACCTATTCTTTTTTTGTCTCTGTTTTGTATAACTCTTCATCGACATAACACTTCATCAGATGTGACTAACACTCATGGTTTTTCTCTGCTCTTTCCCCTGAGGAAGGTGGGGGAGACTGGTGTGGGCAGCACAGTATTTCTGCTTTGGTCTGGTTATTTTAGAAACAAACTTAAAAACATATGTTCATTTCAGTTCATTTATGTGACAAAGACAAGGTCGAGGAGATAGGCCTGGGAAAGGGAGCTGAAACCTCCCTCAGAGCTGGGCTGTGTTCAGGGATTCTGTTACATGGAGTTTATTGCAGGCTGGTATTTGAATTCACTGAAGTCTGCCCCATCATCGTGTTTTTAAAGGTCCCTTCCTTTTCAAAATCTCTCAATATCTTTTTTCCTTTGCCTTTGTTCCTATTCTTAATCTGTTGTTCCTTTTAGGATGATTTCATTTTTGGAAATATCCTCTGTTCAGCAAAAGTCATCATATATACTGTAGAAACACATTTGTACAAATACTGGTTGTCCTAATTTTCTCCTTACATAGATCTTCATTGTGTTGCATGTTGTGCTCTTGCTGTACAATTCTATCTATATTTTCACCTCTGTCAAGGCAATGCGTATCCCTGAAATACAGACGCGTTAATAAAGCAACAGATGGGGTTGGCAGGAAATGGTGAGGGAAGCATTCCTCATGAATTGCCAATCAGGATTGGCATGTCTGGTTTTCATTCTTCATCAAAGCAAAGGGAGGGTTTTGTAAATGATGGTGGAAAGAAACCTGAGGAGGGGAGATTTTGGGAGATAAAGCCCTGTCTGGTGGCGAGGGTGTGAAAGAAGCAGCTAGCTTCAAGTCACAGCTTGGTAGACCTGGATGTAAACCCAAAGAAACCCCTGCCTCAGTGAGCCTGCTGTCTGGGGCTGCTCCCCTCTTGGCCTGTATTTGAAGATTTAGGAGGTGAAAAGGAAAATGAGAAAACAAATGGAGATTAACTCAATTATGAGAGGAGAGCACCTGTGTGCAATGCAGGAGACAGAAGTTCAAGCCTCTGCTGAAACTGTTGCAAAAAGGACTTCAGCTTCCTCCTTCCTGTTCTCCTTCAGCGCTGTGATTCCTGTGGCTGCCAGGGCTCATCCTGCTTCTCACCAGCCAGACCTTCCCTGCATCTGGGAACTTGCAGCAATCCAAGTGTTTCTTCTGGGAAAAAGTTGCCATAAATTGCTTCCCATCACATCTAGGAATGCAAACAAGGCTTGATGAAGACAGCTGTCATATGGTTGCACCTCTATGCAACATCTTACGGTTTTTCATGAAAATGTAATTGGAAAAATGAATTAAAAAAAAAAAAAAAAAAAAAAAAAAAAAGGCAAACTGAGATTTTCTGAAGGGTTTCTGTAAAATCTTACACTTTGTTACTGCAGTGATGTGAGGGGCAGGGGGAGTCTAAGTTGGCCATATAGAAGAGAAGGCTCTATGGAGATGACCTTGGCAGCTTTTCTGTATCTGAAAGGGACCTACAGGGGTTCTTGGAGGGACTCTTCACCAGGGACTGTAATGATAGGACAAGGGGTAATGGTTTCTAACTTACACAGGGGAAGTTCAGGTTAGATATAAGGAAGAAGTTCTTTACTGTGAGGATGGTGAGGCACTGGAATGGATTGTCCAAGGAAGTTTTGAATGCTCCATCCATGACAGTGTTCAGGGCCAGGATGGAGAGAACCTTAAGCAACATGTTCTAGAGTGAGGCATCCCTGCCTGTGGCAGGAGGGTTGGAATTGATGATCTTAAGGTCCTTTCCAATCCTCTTTGATTCTATGTTTGTAAAAAAAGCTGAGATTTTTGATAGGATCATGTGGCTTTGAGCACTGCTTTTTGCTCTTCCTCCTGGTGATATTGGTGGGGATTTAGTTGTGAATTTTAATGGGAACAGGATCCCATGCGTAAGCCATGATCAGCCCTCCACTAACTGAAAATGGGAAAACATCTACTCAATCATTTCTGAAATGTCTGTATGTAAGTAAAAGGGGTCAGAGGCCTGTTTGCTGCTCAGAGAATGTATTTGCCACAGCGGACTAATAAATTTTCTCAGAATCCACGCCTTTAAAAAACTTACTTAAATAAGAGGTCAGCCCCATTTGTAAACAAAGCTCTCTGAATTTAACATTAATGGAAAGCATCAGGGGGCTTTCTCTTTTATTGTCCTGTGGCTGTGTGCCGGTACAGTTGGTTTTCAGAAAACTTAGTGCATGTGATTCTATTTTATTAGAAAATAAACAGAAAACATATGCCAGTCAGGAGCTTCAAAAGGTGCTTGCTGCCATATCAGTGCTAGAGCTCTGGAAAAGCCTTCTAATGAACTGAGAAAGCAAGCAAGTTATTTTTGGGCACTTTGGTAGAAAGCTGAAGCTCTGGCCAACTTAGTGAAAGATTTATGAACCTTTTGAGGAGTCTCTGCTTCATTTAATAAACGTACACTGATTTTTTTGCTGCTTTTTTGAAACCAGGTGAAAATCAGTAGTTTGAGTATTTAAACCAAACAGAAAAGAGGGAAAAGGAACACTCCTGAGATGAGAAATCTTGTACAGACACCTGCATAAAACAGAGAAGCTGCTGGCAGAAATATTGTGCAGGGACAAGCGGAGCAGTCACCTCTCAAACTTTTGGGTAGTTATATCCTGTGGCTGATGTGGGCAGCACTGCGCAATGATGTTCACATTATGTGCCCAAACCAGAAGTCTATCAGGTGTGCAAGCCTCCTGGAGCACCGTGGGAGGGACCAGCCCTGTGTAGGGACCCAGGCTGCCTAAGCTTGGCAGCTGGAACAATGGGTTTACCTCTCAGCTATCCCTAATTGTTTTGCCATGGCAATGCCATGTTAAACATGGGCTAATATCTTGCTTTTTGGGGGCAGCACCTGTAGCTAGGCTGTCATCATTTAAGGCTAGCATGTATAGCTCTGTGTCTGAGTGCTTTGTATCCAGCACCCTGCGCCTCCTCCTAGAAAGTGTGGCTTGTACACAGTATCATTTTACCAGAACAACGCTTCTTAGATGCTGCTGTAACCTGAGATACCCTGACCTTGCTGTCACAGGGTGACCATTTCTTGTGCCAAACCAAAAAGGTAAGAAAATAGAAATGAAAATAAAAGAGCAATCACTACTTACATACTTGCATTTCTTTCTCCCCAGCCTGTAAATAGGTCATGGCAATAATTCTGTTTGGGGTTTCAGCTTCGTTTCTGGTCGGTTACTGGCTTTGAAGAGGCTTAGAGGTTATATTTGCTTTTTCAAAGGAGAGTGAATAAAGATAAGAGGAGGTTGATTGAGGCTGTCATGGGGCCAGTGAAGCTGAAGCACACAGAAGACCAGTTGGGAGCACTGGCTCATTCTTCACGTGTGCTTAGGGAAGCAGCCAGGTTCCCAGGCAGGATGGACAGCTAGCAGGGAAGAAAAGGAAAACACAGAAATATACTCTGCAGTCACATGGCCAGATTTCCCTTGGGCTGGCCTTCAACCCCCTGCTCCCATCACCTTTCCTTACACAAGGCTGTCTCTCCAGGCTCGTGTAAAAAAAGAGCTACACCCTTCTAATAAAAGCGGTATGTTTAAATAGGTTTCCACTAAGCTGGTGTGAGTGTCTTGACCCTTAGTTCAGTGGGAAGGCTTTTTTTTTTCTTTCATTTTTAAATAATTGACTTTTTAAATATTTTCCCTTAGGTAAACCAATTAAGAGCAGGCTGCAGTTAATGCGTTTTCACACCTCCTCAATGAAGTGTGTGTTGTGGTGTTTAAACTTGTTAAAAATCATGCTGAACAAAGCTCGAAGAACTTTAGTTCCTTCTGAGCAAGGTGAAGAGGAACAGATTTCTCTTGTACCAGGTCTTCTGGACCTGGTTTTGCAGAGTGATCTCCAGGCAGTCTCTGATGTGTCTCACTGTATGCAGGTTTCTTCCTATTACATCAGTGTGCACTCCCTTATAGGAGCTCCCAAGTCTTTAGCTTGTGACCTCTTAGAGAACAATTCATGCTTCTCTGCAGAGAAACATAAGGACGGGAGCATGGAAATTCTCGACATTAGAAATGCCATTTCAATGTTCAAACTTCAGAAATGCATTTCTATCAAGCAGGTAAGAGACTGCCGAGGCCAAATGAAAATCACTGGAATGTTACCTTCTGTGGGAGGGTGTCTTCTTGTGTGTCCCACCAGATGAAGAATATCTTGCAGCAGCCCAAAAGCTCTTCTGGAATCCCCTGCCAAAGAGACACAACTTTTATAACAGCTGCCTTTTAGCTATAAGAGACTTTATTTCTTGGAGAAGCCCTTTTCTTGCCCACTCTGTCTTTGCACCAAAAAGCATGAAAGATAAATGAAGCCATGTGACTTCCTGAGTTTTGTGATACGCATGGATGATTTTGTCAGTATTGTTTGCATGAAGTGGCCAGATGAGTGGAGGGACTGTGGATGCAGTGCATCCCCTCTGAATTGTCCCACAGTGGCCCACCCCACCAGACCACCTCGATGGGTGAATGAACAACAGCCATTCATTAACGTGGAACAGAGATCCAGTGCTGGCCATAGGAAGTAAAAGCCCTAGAGCACACTGCATTAGCCTTGTTCTCCCTTTACAAAGCTGCTCTCTGTTAAACTACAGTATTAACCCTCACGGGTGTACAAATGCCCTTCGTTAGGGTTTGCACACTGTGTTATATGAGGCTGCAGTTAAAAAGCAACTGAACAAAACCTGCTTGTGGTAAGTTACTGTTTTATTGGAAGCGAGTTTAATCAGGGAAACAATGATTGTGGTGATTATGCCTACCTGCAGCTCTGGAGGGAGTGGAATGCCCAAGCACTGAGGTGGTGGCATCATCAGTGACGCCGGAGGAGATGGATTATTTGCAAAATCTCAGTGTGAAGTGGCTCTCGCAGAACATGACCTGCTCTGAAGACACAGATCCTTTATGTTTAATAAGGTGTTACAGCAGAACTTGAACTGTTCATTCACATTCCCCTGTTCTGGATCATTTCATTGACCATCTGGTGCCTTTTTACTTCTTTTTTTTTAAGATACTTTTGCATCCTGCACATTACTTTCTGCTTACCCTTTGGGCCCCAGTTTGGCAGAGTGCCTGGGAATGTGTTTGGTGTCCTGTCCGTTCCTAACTTAGCAAAATATTGAAGACGGTGCGTAATGATAAGCTGTCGTGTTTCCGCTCCCACCTCAACAGGAGAGCCTCATCCTACCAGCTGCCAGAGCAGCCTTTGGGTAGAAGGTGAGAGAAGGATGTGAGAGTTTGTACTAACAGAGCCTTTATTCCCAGGGAGATTTTTAACACTTGTTTTGGTGGCTTGCTCAGATTCACGTTCTTGAGCAGTGATAGCAGCCCGGCATCAAAGGAGAGAGGACCATTCACAGAGAAAAATACTTCCTTTTGTGGGTCCAAGCAGAGTCACTCTCTGACACCGAAAGCTGAAAGATTTTCCAGCTGAGCTTCTGTTTCTGCTGAGTGTTAGTGCTACAATTACAAATATAGCTGGGTTTTGCGGTGTGAAAATTCAGTTTATTTGCTTAGCTGGAGGAAAAGTAACAACCGTACCCCTTCTAACTGACCGGAGTGAAAGGCCGTATTTTAACCTGAAGAAGAGCTAGCAGCCACAAAGAATGTCTGCTGTAAAATGAAACCCAATAAATGACACTGAACAAACACTGAATTGCAGGTATTTTTAGTATGTCTGTGTGTGAATGGATGTGATTGAGAGAAGGAGAGGAAAGACAGAGGTGATACCAACCGTATTCAGTTTAGGAGTAAATGCAGAGGAGGCCATAGTTACAGACTGAATTAGGTGGTGGTTTAAGTCTGTTGAAGGAGTCTAATGTAAGTGGCTGTGGGTGCATGTTTTTAACATGGGGCAGCAACCCTGCCACGGCTGCCATGATGGGGACATATTCAGCCAGCAAAGCTGTGCCACATCCAAGTAGCACTGGCTGAGGCAGTATAGTCCACTTCCACCAGCACAGCTGCATCTCCCATCCAAGATATGCCAGGAAAATATGAAGCAGTGTAACTGGGTTGATTCCCATGCTGAGCAGGCCTTGTGTTGGCACAACACTGCTGTGTAAACTAACTAATAAGCTAAACCAGCTACCCGTTTTAAGTTTATTTTGTTTAAGTGGTGTTTTACAGTGGTGTAAGTACATTTCTTTAAAACTGAATCTTTAAATTGTGCTTCTCTGGATATCTTTTGCTTTGTAATGTTGATGAAGTCCTTACTTGATTTATTTAGCCAACACATTTTGGCTAACACTGTGTCGTCCTCTGCTCCAGCAGCCTCTGTTTCAGGTGGTACCATAGCTTTTCTAGGAAGCAAGCCAGAATTTTTCTGGTCATCAAAGTGAATTTGCATTTGTTCCCTGGTGTTCTTCTTCCCTTATCTCTGTTTGTATTACGTTAGCATCCAGGGAGCTCCTACAGTTGTTCCATTTTAGTATGGTGCCCAAAAGATTACACCTCTGTGACCCCGTGGTCTGTGTGTGAGACAAAAAGCCCCAGAGAAGGTGGCTAGAGATTGACATAAAGATCTCAGTGTTGTGTTTTGTTGTCCTAAGCAAAATTCCTGCTGTAGGTCTTCTTATATGCTGAAATAAGGAATCCATGTCAAAATGTCTTCACTCCATGTATGTTTATTATTAAAGGCCTTCAGCTTTTGTTTGACTATTTTGATGTGTCCAGTTTCTTATCTGATGCTTTCTAGTTACCTTTCTAATTCAGGGACAAAGTCCAAAGAAAGATTGGCATCTACTTATGGAGGTGGAGTTGGCAGGGAAATGGGTTAGCTGTGCCCTCTTTTTGATTGGGAAGTTGTCCTTGTGAAATAACACCAGCTGAGGACTGAAAGAGGAAGGATTCCTGCATGTTCTGCAACTGCTATTGTCACAGTCCCCAGAATGAATATATCTCATTTCAAATTAGAAGGGCAAGACTGCTCCTGCTGTGGAGCTGTGGTACCGCAGCTAATGGGGCTAATGGGGCTAGGGGGCATGTTCAGAGGGAGAACCAACTGCAGGCAAAAAGCAGCGGGATGCTTTCGTGACCTGACCTCAAGAATGACCAGGGTTCAAGGTCCCACATTCCAGGCACTCCACTCCACTGCTTCATCATCCACACTGCTGGAAAACAGGCCCTCATGCTTCACCTGCATCTTCCTTCTTGGATTTTAAAGACTATTACTTTTTTCCCTCACCCCTAAAACTCCAATGTGTATACTTTATGCATGTTCTGCCTGCTGTAACATAAAGCATTCGTATATCAGAGAATACAGAAGACAAGAAAATCAACTCGCCTTGGAAGGTGACTCTTTGGCTGAGCCTGGGCTTGATTGGAAGACAGAAAACTCTGCTCTTATTGTACCAGTATAGTTTAAAGCATCTAAGTGTGTTCTGGCTGGTAATATTTAGTGGTGATGCTTGGATACCATGAAAGGAATATGAGAAGGTTTATTATAAAGAACTTGTGTTTTCTTTGTATGCACTTGTGATCAGCCATCTAGCAGGAGCAGGAACAGCAGTAATTCTGCAACCTTATTCAGGGTAGGGTGAGCAACCACATGTGCGTACTAGAGTCAACAGTGAAATGCCTGAGCACAGCAAGACAGCAGGTGATCTTGTGGTGGTTAATTATGGGATATTTGCAATTGTGCCCAGGTAATTGACATGAAGAGTTATTCACTATACTCCTTGTTGGTAGAGAGAATATTGCACGTATACATAAATGAGGGGGGTGGGGAGAAATGAATAGGGCAGGGGTTAAAGGTGATTGCTTTAACTGGAAACCAGAAAGAAAATTCCCCCTGAGGTCTTTTACTCTATTCTGCTGGCGCTCTGCTAGAGCAGAATTTACCTTGGCTTTCAACTGCTCCCCCTACTGTAGCTTGAAATGCCTGAAATGATGGTGTCATTCTTACGGAGCAGACATACGGCGAGTGTCAGTCTCATAAGGTGAACCCAGTTCTCAAACAAGCAAATCTTCTTGAAAGTCAGGTTAATATCTTTCTAAGTACCTAAACAACCCACTTAAAGTGTCCATGCAACAGCTGATTTTCCATGCTTCACCAAGGCTGCAGGAAAATCAGTGCTTTCAAACAGTCACCCACAGCCATCACTTTGATTTTTGAAAAGTCAGTAGAAACAAATCATTCTAGTGAGCTGAATAAAGCTGAATTGGCAAATCACAGATACCCAGAAGGAACAGTGTCCTGTTTATAAGGAAAGAGTGCGGTTACTGTGGTCAGACAGCAGGGCCAGAGGCCAGGTCATGCCTCTTAAACATATTTTATCTAACCTCATGTCACAGGCAGGATGTGGGGAATGTAAGATTTTCTCTTCTGAAAGGTAAGGGCCATTCACAGAGAGCACAGGCTGGCAACATTCCCTTGACAGCTGCTTTGCTTTACACCACCTGAACCTCAGCTTCTTAATTAGGGTATCAGAGGAAATTTCCAGACCTGCCAGGATCAGGATTGGTGCAGATCCACCTCAGTGGCTTTCCTCAGGCAGCCAGGAAGGCAAAGGCATGTTGTGACCAAGCCTGAATGGGCCCATTCTTCCCAGCCAACTGCTAAGACTGAAGGTATGTCTCTGCTTGGCAAACACAGGGTGTGACTGTGCCACATAAATCATGCATGCAGCAGGCATGTTCTAGAAACCATGAGGCTGTAGGTAGAATACCCCTTCCTCTCCCTGCTTGCACTCAAATGGCTGTGCTGCTCTGCCGTGGCTGCTGGTGTTGCATAGGGTGGCTGGAAGAAGCCATCAGGGCTAACAGAAGCACCTCTGCTTGATTAGCTGGAGCTGAGGGGACGTCTAGTGGTGGTTATTTTATGATTCAAATTTCCATGTAACTAGAAGCATCTAGTTTTTCCACTGGTGCTGCAACTTCCTCAAAAGTGATGGGCAGAGGCAGCAGTGAGATTGAAGGTGTCTTGTGTCAAGCTTCCCTTGTGAAAGAAACTCCCAACTTTAATTGTTAGTTATAGGCAAACTTCAGCTTTTAGTCTCCATGTGGCAATCTCTGTGATGGTAGCAGGGCTTCCAAATGCAAAATGGGCATAACTGGTGCAAAACTGATGTTATTGTCCGGACTTGATCTCATATGGCCTCCGTCTCTACATATGGACACTCTAGACCACAATCAAAAGTAATTTAAACTTTGATATTCAGATTTTTGTGTGTGAATACACAGAATAGGTAAGACATTCATGACTTAAGCAGCTCACTGAGACCCTGCTGTATGACACAGACATGCAGAAATAGGTTGCTGATTTCTCAATATTGTGCATTGATTTTCTCAGTCATATATCTCCTCCCCTTGAACAATAGTTGGGGCCTTAGCACAGGGTAAATCTAAAAGAGAAAACACTGTGTTCACCCTTATCCACATGCTTATGTTCTGCTGTGACTAAAGCCAAAAGTAGCAATGCAAAACAACATAGTGAATAATTACTGAAGGGAGATTAAAAGAAGATCACGACTATCATATTTTCTTTTAGGATTTACAAATATTTTCCTTGGTAAATATTATGCCATATGATGATAACTTTGCTCTGTAGGAATGTGCTCACTCTTTGGCAAAATGATCTTTGAGGCTGTGTCAATAATCAGTAGAGAAACTCAGGTGCAGCTCTCAAAGTGATGATCCTCCCTGAAGGGGATCATTGCAATAAGTAGATATGGTAATGTACTACTAAACTGCCTCTTCATTCTCCCTATTAGAAGAAATGCATTGTGTCCTCAGTGTAAAGGAACTAATTACTTATTTTTCAGGCTATTAAACCAATGCAATGTATACATGCTTCCCAATGTGTTCTGGAATTGCTGCTGCAATCACAGCAGGGAAGGATTTTGCTGCTTCTGTTGCCATGTTTTCTTGCAGCATGTTATACAGAGCTGTCTCTTGTTCTTGGGGGTTTTAATGCAAGGTGAAACTTCTGCTGTAGCTCCTTGGCCAGTTTTCTGTTCTGAACCTCAGAATACGTTTATTTGCATTTATCTTTCCTATTTTTCAACAATACATTTTCCTTCCTTTTTTTCTTTCTCCTGCCATGAGGGTTTTTTTTTTTTTGCCCTCTTCAACCCAGTGACTAGCAAAAAGACCCTGAGTAAGAATCTATCACCTTTAACCATCCAACTTATTTAGCCCAAACTTTTCTTTCCCTTTCTGGCTTTGTGTGTGCTCAAGGCCAGTCATTTTCATGATTACAGAATGCCCCTCCTTGATGAAATAGCTCTGGTGCTGGGCAGGGAGCACAGGCAGAGCTCAGGCACATACCATTCCATCAGAAAAGCTTTCATGCTCCTATGCTTGGAGATGGATAAAATTCCCCATGTGATGTACTGCAATGGTTTCTTTTCCCATGGATTCACAATTAAATGTGGAGGAGGGGAGGTTTGTTTATTTGTTATTAATTTCTTCCTTCTCACCTCCCAGATGTGTCCTATTTATTTTCTTTTGCTTTTTGAATATTTCACTTGTTCTTTTTTAATTCTTACCCATTCTTTCTTTCTCAACATTTTTCCCAAGACATGTACTAAAATCCATGAAGGGCAGATTAGTGGGTGAGGGTAGTATTTTTCCCTCAGTGAAACTCTCCCTGTCTCTGCTGCGCAATGTAAGTTGTTTCACCTTCTTTAATTTCAGGAAGGAAGGTAGTTGTAAAGTGACAGTCTTTAACTTCACCTTTTGCTGTGGGACTCTTCCAAGGCCTGTGAGGTACAGAATGGCTCTGTGAAGGGGAAAAGTTAGCAAATGCCTTGTAATTTGTATCAGCAAGCTCTGCAGAGCTGCCTTTCCATTGTAATATCCCATCCTTTGTCACTGCCTCTCTCATCTACACCAACTACCGCTACTTTGGGCTGTGCTGCAAGGAGCAAAACCCCTGAAGGAGAAAAGCATCTCCCTCATTTGGAAGAAAGCTTGCTTTCTAGAAACTTCAAAACTCATGCCCGGAGTATCTTGTTGCTTTTGGAAGGATTTTGTTGTGTGTTACACCGTGACGCACTCCAGATCAATTTGAATTTCCAGACTACTTTGCTGCAGAGGGCTCTAATTTCCACTGGTCTCAGTGGACAGATTGCACTTGTAGGGTCTAAGTGAGGGTGGTACCTGTGTGCACAGTTGGAAGTCTTTTCTCCTTTCTCGCTACACGTCTGCACAGACTGTGTATCTAGCGCGGATGTGCTCACATATGGGCAAAGTGCATCACGGCGGTGTTTGCAAGTAATGCTCAGAAGACCTATCTGTGGGCTTGCATCGCTGGCTGCTGCTGCCGTCCATCTCTTCTCCCGTGGAGCAAGAGTGCCAGCTGCTGGCTGCTGAGCCGGGCCTGCAGGGGGGACCCGCTGTACCTGTGGGCTGCCTCCGGGGGGCTTAACTCCGAGGGCATCGGTGCCTAAAACGCAGCATCCCTTTGCTGATGGTTTGGGTACTTAGCAGATATAGCTCAGTTTGTTAGTCCTTGTTTTCATACCAAAATGGAATGTTACTCCATTGTGCGCAGGTGAGCTCATGCCGGCTACCTTTCTTCGTGGTGTTTCTCACATTCCTTTCAAACCTAATTGTTAATGTTGTTTCAAAGCTCTGTGTCTCTTCTGATATTCCAGGGCTGGCTGCTTTCAGGGAGGAGAAGCTTTCTGCTCTGCACAGTGGAAGGGCCATGAGAGGTGTCTTGTGCTGCCTGGGATTTTTTAGATCACTCAGTTGTGACAGTTTGCCAACTACAAATCTGAGATGCTCATATATGTTACAGTTACAGTGAGCTCTGGGGAAAAAGAGATGGTGGTTGATGTATTTCTGCGCAACGTACCACACAGTGGTTTTGGTCAGAAAAAAGAGGAGGGTAGGAAAAAGAACAGAATGTGCAGGTGCACAGTTAAGTTTCCTTTTGTTAGCATTTCTATGAAATGCTTAAATAGAAAAAATGGATTCTTTTCTTTTCCCAAGAGAAACATCAAATGGAAAAGACAGGTCTCTTTCTTTACAAGTTTCCCATGACAACGTGGTCTTGGTTTTGTTTTGCTCCCTAAGGCTTTGCTGTTGCCCTGTCTCCTTCCATTTTCGGCCTGTGGGCTCTTTCTAGGAGTGTTTGCAGGAGGTAGCAGGAAAGGGGACATGGATGGGGAAAAAAGAAGTTTAAAATAAGAGCTTGAGAGCCCTGCAGAAAAGGGGAATAGAAGGTGAGTGGATAAAGCAGGAAACCTGAAAGAGATGATTGGAGGAAGTTTGCAGAGGGAAAAAAAAGGGAGGGACAGGAGGAGAGAAGCAGCCAAGCAAACTGAAAGTGAGTTTGATGAGTCAGGGTTTCTGTGGGTTTCTTGCACCTCCCAAAGGGCCATTTTCTACTTCCTCACAGCCACAAATATCCTTCATAATTTTCTTTGGAACAGAGCATGGGAGGAAAACAAATAAATCGGCTATTCTTCACCATATGTGTCAAGACCAGCCTGAAGCACAGGTAGACTGAAGCCACAAGAGGTCTCAAAGTCGAGGGCAGAGAACTTTGGCTGCCCAGCAGGTTTAGCACTGCTTTCAGCCCTCTGTTACTCTGGCTTGGTTTGGGTTCCCCCCCCCCCCCCTTGCCTTCGTAGGAAAATCCAAAAGAGGCAGAAAATTAAATGAAAAAAAAAAAGAGAAAAAGGCATTTTGATGTCACGTTAAAAGAAAAGAAAATAGAAACTCTTTCTGTGAAAATGAAACCTCAGTTGAAGCTTATAAATCCTATGGCAAACGTAGATCTTGGGCAGTCTGTCTCTGTAGCCCCACCTGGGAGCCCTGAGGTGACCCTGGGCACCAGTGGGGATGGCCACCACCCTCTGGTCAGCAGAGAAGAGCTTGTGTGCAAGTGCAATGCTGCTTACATGCAGTGGCTGGGTGCTTTGCTAAATGTCAAGAATGGGAAATTGGAGCACTTAGAGAACAATTTCAGTCAGTTTTTCAGGTCTGTTGATAACCTGATCCCTGGCAGGACTAGAAATGGTTTGAAAGTGAAATTTGGGTATTGCCTAACTTCTGGGAAAGCAGAAGGCAACTAAACTTTAACGAAGTGTCTGAGGAACTTTGTTTTTTTCTAAACAAAACTCAGTGTTTTCTGAGGGCCTGGTGCATGCTTTTAGGACTCTTCCTTGACTTTGAGCATGGTGCAAGCATGACAATATCCCAGCCCTTTGCTGCTACTATAGTTGTCACTTACTCATTTATATACTAGCCGTATCCTTCCTGCATAGACTTAAAGTCCTACCTAACAATCTGGAAAAGAAAGATGAGTGAGAGCAGCAAAGACTATGCTAATGTCTAATATGGTTCCCATGTGTAACCACTTTACTGCGTAAAAGCTATATCCACTAGAAATCAGCCATATGTGGCCTCAGACCTCACTAACTAATCACAAGACTGCTACTGAACTCAAAAAGTTTAGGGAGTTTGGAATTCTTATTTCTTAGAAAAATGCTTTTGAATATTCCAGAAAAATATTGTAATTATTTTAATGGCTGTAGGTGGAAAAAGAAGCACTTGAAGAGGTTGAAATCAGTACCTTAAAGTAGATGTGTACTGCAAACATCTGTAAGTGCCATTCCATCAATTTCTCTCACAACACATTTTAAAGTAGATTTTGTGTGAGCAAGAGAATGAGGACGCTAGTTTTGCTGATGAAGTTGGTTTTCTATCAAGAGAAGTGAATGCCAGACCTGACAAAAGGAAATATGCAGGGGAGAGTGAAGTATAACCATCCGCTTTAACAGACAGCAAGCTGTCAGGCTGGCCTAAACCACAACATGTAACATCACTTCAGTGTTCGGGAGATAGATAATCCAGCCTTCCAAACCCCTCCTTTCTTTCCCCCACACCTCCTCCTGCACGGGACCTGTTCTGGTTTTTTATGCACTGCCAATAACAGCATATTCATATATAAAGATAGATTTAATGGCAAATACAAGAATGCAGTTCTGTAATAACAAGTGTTATTGTAATACTTGTGGTTACAATTTGATATTACCTGGCACTTGGCTAGATTCCTTTTCTGCATGTTTGTTGCTTTAATCACCTAAGTACCATGTTTTACTTTAAATTGCTGAGTACAGATGAGTTTTTATTTAGTGTTACAATCTCATTTCACAAAGGCTTTGGGGTTTTTATAAGAGTTTTGTCATTTACGTTGCTCATTATGAGTCTTTCATGGTCTGCCTTTCTAAGATTTTATTTGTACCAATAATGGCTGAACCTATAAAATAACAGGTAAAATCTTTTCATTAAAACCAGAAAAAAAAAAAACCTCATAGATTGGGTCAACAGCAGGAACTTACTCGAGTTACTAAAGGTGTGTCTGGAAGCTTGAGGCTGAGATGCCAGAAGAGGCTGGAGAACCACCAAAAAAAAGCACAGGAACAATGGGAGAGCAAAGAAATGATGGAAGATGTACAGGAACTGAGCATTTCTTTTCAGAGAGCTGCTCCTCTTGAAGAACCCCTGCAACAAAGTTTCTAAGGTTATCAAACATGAAACAATGCATATGCTTGGAAGGAAAGAGAGATTAGGCCTGGTTCTTTCCTACTAGCTTGCCAGAAGGACTCAGTCCTGTTGGCTCACCTCCCAGATGGAGACTTGAAGAAATCCTATAAAGCTCCTTTCTGGCTAGTGAGTAGTTAAAAAACCACTCCCTGAGCTTTGTGTTTGACTACCTGTAGCATTTTCTTTCCCAATGAAACAATCACCTGACAGGTCTGATTTGATGCCCTTGCACCTCCCCTCCTTGTCCCTAGTCACCCTTGCTTTCTTCCCAAAGTCTTCAGGGTCTGGTCTTTTCCTACCAGGGTCTTGGACCCAACTCCCTCAGCAGGAGCACAGACTGATGTGAGAAAAGGCGTGCAACAAGGCATTGCTTGTGAAGGAAATTGAAATTCTGTGAAACTGATTCCTTCACTATGTACTGGTGTGTTTCTGATGACAGTCTTGGCTCATTATTGCCAATGTATATAATTGAGCTGGATGTCATGAAATTATTTATTATTTTTTTAATTCAACAAAATGAAAATTTTTCCAGGACATGTGGTTGCAATTTTCAAGAGTTGTGTTCTAACCATGCTCTGATTTATTTTACTTTCGCACAGACATATGCTCCCCCTAAGCTGTATGCTTCTCTGAATAAAGGGAGCAGGCTACATGCTTTCTTATCCATTCCAGACCTTTGCCACTGAGACAACCAGCCTTTTGTTGCAAATAGATTATTATGTACATAATATACGATTAGAACTGATGAAACTAAATAGTGGAACATGACCAAAGGATCTGAGCAGACTGAGAGAGGAGGAAGCAGCAAAGGAACAGTAGATCAGCGCTTAGAGGAGAGATGAGAGGCTGGAGGAGGCAGAGAGTTGTAAATTGCCTTTACTAGCCATGGGGTTTCACTGCGGTGGGATATGCTGGGGGCAGGTAGGGTGGCTGTGTCTGCTGGGGCCTCGGGGCTGGCTGTCCCCGCAGCCTGGAGTTGTGATGCCGCTAGATGTCCCTTGTCACCCGAGTGATGCAGGCGGCTCGTCCCCATCCCTGCGTTGTGCGTATAAATGCTGTAGAGAAGCCAGTGTTTAAAGCGTTAAATGTGCGGAGAAGTTGTGTCTGCCTTAAGAAGAAAGTCTTGTGTTAGCCTGTGAGTTGATGTTGAGGTAACAAGGAGGAAGTTGCTTCTTCAATCTCTTTCCATTTAATTTCCTGGTGAAATGATACTATGTTGTAAGGAGGTGTTTGTTCTGAAGGGCTACTTATATCAATATTTCCTGGTGAAAAGAAGGCACACTGCGACATGCTTGTGTGGCATGGACCTAGCCCTGTGAGGACAGCAGGAGCCACAACGCCATGCTCCTTGGGGTGGTCCCTGGGGCCACCTCTCTGTTTCCCTGTGGATTACCCCAGGCTCAGCCCCTCCACCTCACCGGTGCAGCCAGAGGCTCAGTGGGTCCCTACAGAGAGGAGGAAAGGCTGAAGGGAGAGGGAGCAGTCCCTGAAGGACATCAGCTGGTGTGTAGACATGTGGCATGGAGCAGGCAGAACTAAGGTCAAGGATCTGCAAGCTCTTGGAGACAGTGCCTAGGCGGGGCAGAAGGAAATCTCCAAAACATGCTTCCGCTTGCTTCCTAAAACCTCTCCTTACGCTTCCCAGCTGCTGTGTCACTCAGCATATGCAGCCCCACACAAGGCCCACACTGCTTGGCCGCAGAGTTTGTGTTTGCCATGTGGCTTGGACATCCCTCCCGCCAGCTGTTTTGGTCCTACCATGCCACGGGTGCTCTTGCCACTCCAGATCAGTTGGTCAGCTAGGATAGGAGGGCAGCCTCCCCCACAGTCCTTGAAGAGTTAATTCCTTCCCATGCTCCAGACCCATGGCCATGTTTACACTGCAGTGAAAGCTGTGTTTCCATATGTCCCTACCTCCCATGGCTGGTAC
This sequence comes from Psilopsiagon aymara, assembly GCA_024733675.1. NCBI lineage: Eukaryota > Metazoa > Chordata > Aves > Psittaciformes > Psittacidae > Psilopsiagon > Psilopsiagon aymara. The sequence continues at coordinate 23,199 of JANRGW010031653.1, read as the reverse complement.
CTTGGCATGGACATCTGTGCCTCTCGGCATGCCTGTGCCCTTGCAAAGACTCACCTGAACTTGTGTTGGACAGTTCCTCCTCATCCCCTGCAGGGCCCCATGAGCCTTATGCCCATGCCACCATTGCATGCTTGGTGGGGTGTGCATGCCCTTAACTACCCAGAAAGCAACTACGCAAGTTTATCTGCCCAGACAACATCTAGCACATTATGAACACTTCTCAAATATAAGTAATAACTGACTGTAATCTGTTTCTTGCGCTGCTGTGGTGTGTGTTTGCACAAACCAAGCTGTTGTGTATTCAGAGTCATAGCTGCCTGCCTGAATGAGAGAAATGAAGCATTTGCTGCTTTCTACTTCATTTAAACCTGTGGAAGCCTGTAGTGCTCACCCTCCTCAAGCATCAAGGTATCCACTTGCCATTCAGGGAGTTCTTCATCAAGTAACATCTGAGCAAATCTCTTAATAACAGAGGAATACAGAAATTACTGTGATCATAATTTGGCTAACATAGCCTTTATTACCAACAGTGATGCTGGAAGTGGAAAACCCAGCTTGATGCTCAAAACCCTGCTGTAAAATACTGAAATAAAGAGGAACAAAATCTGAGTGCATTTGCCACCAAACCTTTGCAAAAACACAAAAGTGGAACCCTGCCAATGTTATTGCTGGCAATTTTTCAGAGCAGAGCCTTGCTCTGAGGTAGGATTAGAAGTGGAAGTGCATTTTGTGTCTCTGACATCAGTATCATGTTATTGTGGACAAATGGAGGCTCTACAGTCATTTGATGTTTGTTGGTCTCTTGTAGTTATTGGGTGCTGCTCTAACATCTTCAGAGTAGTTTTGAGTATCTTCTGCTAGCAGAATAATTAGAAAATAACTTCAGCTGTTGCCAAAAGAGGTGTCTATTTTGCTAATGCAAAGAAGTGGCAAAAGAACCGCTTCAGTGGAAGTGCTCTTATGAAAATGGAGAAGTGCTGTAATTTTCCTTTGTTGAGAGCACTGGTGAAGGGAGGCTGGCTTTTACATAGTTTCTTTTGTCTGTCCCTGGGCAATGGTTAAATTCTGGTGGCAGAAACTTCTCTTCTGGTGGTAGGTGAGAATGCTGTAGTATCACGTAAAATCATAATTAAAAAAATATATATTTAAAGTCCCTAAACTATAGCTTGGATTTTGAATTCCAGAATGAGCCTTCAGTACTAAGAAATGCACCTGCAGTACTAAGAATGCAGAGAAAGCTATTGGATTCTTTTTAACATCAAAAGAGCCACTTGACAGAATCAGTAGCAAATAAGAGGAATGTAAATGCATTTTTAAATTATCTGTTTCACTCCCTCTTTTTTTTCATGTTAATATATCCTTGGCTCTTAGGTCACAACCACACACTAATTATCAAAGTAAGAAAACCTAACTTACAGTGCTAATTAAACTATGCCACACAGACATCTGGGGAGAATATCCCATGCTTTCCAGTGTGAATGGAAGGAAAGAGCAGCGGTGCTCACTTTTAACTGGATTCTTTTCTAGCACCTTGCAAAAAGGCTTCATTGTATTTTGATTAATCCATGCTTGGTCCACCTCGGATGTTTCCATGGAAACGGAATTTTTTCCTTGGTGGCAACTGTTAGGCTCGGGCTTCTCGCTGCACAAAACCACTCCAGCTCCTAAAGAAGTACTTGTTGGAAATTTAATGTGCATAAACAAAACTCCCAAACTCCTCCTTAGTATTATTGTTGTCAGTGCTAATAGAGAACTGTTTTCTTAATGATACACAGTGGTGCCTTTTCACTCCACAAGAAATTGGAAGAACAGCAGTATTCTTTCCACTGCAAGAGAGCACTTCTGATCCAGAAAAAAATAGCCTGCAAACCTTCCAAATACTAAATTTTAAGGGTTCTGATGAGTGAATATTATTTAGTTCTTGATCCAAATAGTTTGGCTGAAAGGCTGTTAAAGTTCAATTAGTCTTGCTTGGCAGATTGGCAATAATTTGAATGAATTATTCTTGTGTGCCACCATTTGTGTTATGGAGTTTGGTGGAATTTTGGGTTTTGGTTTTGTGGTGGTTCATTATTTGGGTTTCTTCACCCCCTAACAAAAAAAAAAAAATAATAAATAATAATAATAAAAAATTCCTTTCTTAATCACGGCACTGTGATGTTTGGAATAGCTTTTGAAAATCAACCAACAGAGGGAGCATTTGTGTGCTATTATTAATTTAACCAAGTGGTTGGAAACATGGCCATCAATTCTCAGGGTACTTTTGGACAGCATTTTTGTTGTGTGAAATTATTAAGATTTTTGGCCATTAAGTAAAAATAGAAAATGCTTTGGAGTGTTTTAGTTCTCAAAAAATCCAATCTTAACTTTTGCTGACGGTGCAAACAGGTATTTTATATTGAATATCAGATTTATTCTTTGGAAAACTAGAAATTTTAGACCACAGAGGATTTAGTATTTTGGTTAAAAAGTTATCACTGGTTAAAAATACATTCAGGAAAACAGTTCAAAGATCTCTAATTTATATTTGCCTTCTATTACAGTGATATTTAGGAGTGCCACCCAGACTTCATGATTGCATCATACAGGAGTCCATAAAAACATGGAATGTAAACATCCTTTTTACAGTCATGCCCTGACACTAGTGGTTGTTCGAGTCAGGGCAGAGAGAGAAAACAAATCTATTTATCTGTCCATCATTTTTTGTTTCATCTTTGATCATCATGGCAGGGAGTCTGCCAAATGGAAAATGGAAAATCACTTTGAGAGCAAACCACAGTTTTCAAATTTCTTTCAAGGACATACTGAACCCAGGCATTATATATCAAACTAGAGAAAAAAAAGGAGAAGCCTCAGTGTTTCTTGGTACAACTTGTGTATGTTCACTATTTGAATCTCTTCAACAACAATAATTATCATCATCATTTTTTGCACCCTGTGCTCTACTCTCACTTTCTTCTTAATCTTTTGAGGCACTGTTACCTTTAGCTATTATCTGCACTCTATAATGCCTCTCTATTGTCAGCACGAAGTGAGAAGGGACTGCTGCTCTCCTCAATGTCCCAATAGACCGGAGTCATACACCCAACTGAATGATATAGGAAGCTGTGCAACACTTTAGAACAGGACAGCAAAGTGAAATAACTGGGACACCAGGCCTGGCTGCAAGTGAAACCTGCTGCTTGAGTGAAACCTGATGAAGGTTCCCTCTGAACATCCCTCTTGGCTAGGAAACACGACAATGGCCAAAATGGTCATGTAGTCAGGATCTGGTGGTGATGCAGCACAAGATTGACTTTGGAAGACTGCATTGCCCAAAGCCGTTGAAGACAATATTTCTCCTTTATAGGTGGGAGTGCTCTGATGACTGCTTATTTTGAACCTCATAAGAATCATGTGGTAGATATTTGGAATTAGTAAGATCTTCCAGTTAGTAAGATTATTTACATTTTTATATTTATATGTTGTGTCACCTGCTGGTTAGATTGGGATGTTACCATTTGTTTGGTCATTTGTCCTACTTCCTAGAATGAAGGACACCAAAAACCTCTGGTGTCTCAGGCTCTTGGGGATGGGGACACACAAAATGATATTAATGGCATCAACACAATCTTAAAACTCAGCGGGGAGCAGTAGAGTCTGCAGCACTGCCATGTGCAGAAAAGGGAGAACCCTGTTTATGTGCCAGCAGGCTATTCTGGGTGTGCTAACACTGGGAGTGAGCAGCTGTGAGAAAAACAGAGAATAAGTGATAGTACACTCTGAAATGGAAATCATAGCAAAGTGCCATATGTGTTGACTAAGTAGTACTGCCAGCGCCTCGTTTCAGTGCTCTGAAGAGGTAACTTCCAACTTGCCTGATGAATTCTCACAAATTTTTTTTCCCACAGCATTCTCCAGAAGTGTCTGGAAATGCATCCACTGTGACCAGTGCACAGCACGGGTCTTGAATGCTACTGAGTGACCAGGAGAGACCTGAAATATTTGCCTTCCTCATTGCAGACCTCATTAGCAAATGTACTTATCATCCCCTGGGAATGCAGTCTCCTAATCATGAAGTTTTTATGCGAGCACCATGCAGATGGACTCCTGTTTGCAGGACTTGTGCACTGCAGTGTTTACCTTCACTTCTCAAAGCTTTAAAACAAATATGAGAACAGAGTGTGTATTCCCTTGGCAAGGCTGCTTTTCCGTGATGTTTGGCTATTTATTTTCCTACGCTGACACTGAAAGCTTCCTTTCAGTTTTTTTCTTGGGCTCTTTCGAGATTTGAGAAGCTCCTGCAAGCTGTCTGTACAATGAGGTAACTGCTGTCAAGCTGTGGATGCAGCAGTAATGTTGCTGGCAAGGGCAAGCCAGGAGTTGAAGTAGCGGGGACCTCGGGTGGACTTTGTAGCATTTTTTAATGAAGCAGGCTCCATTTATGCCTGTAAGTAAAAGCTAGATTAGTAAAAGCAGTTAGGGCTCCATTATGGTCCCATCTTTCAAACTATTCTGCAGTTACTGTGGCAAAGCCTTGAAAATCCAGTGGTTCTTGAACACTCTGGCTCCATCGGAGCTGCTAAGTCCTTCTCAGTATGGAAGCTTCAGGCGCAGGCTCATAGCTGCTTTATCGCTTCCCTGGATGCAGCTGTGGCCAGATATCCATCCCGGCACGGCCTCCCATGTTGACTGGCCTGGAGAGCTGGCGGTGTGTGCCACAGCCATTGCCACACTCCTACTTCCCTCCTTCCTCCTCCCCCCTTCAAATCCTGATGGAAACTGCTCCTCAGACCAGGCATTGCTCCCAGTATATCTGAGGCTCCATCCTTTCTGCACGTGCATTGCTCTGCTGGCACACCTAGTGGTGTCTCAAAAGTACCACCACGTTTTCAGGGAAAAGGCTGTTCCCTGCCCAAAAAGCCTGGCAGAACACAGCATACCCACTAGCTGCATGCTCAGGACCCTGCAGTGACCTGTGCCAGAAGGTATTTGACAGCTTTAGTGTTCCCCACCTGCCATTTCATTAATTTTAATTTTCTAGCTCAGGTTCATGTACTTGTGCATAACAGCAAATTGTGCATCTAATTTCAGGGATTTTTCAAGTAACTCTAGTGTTTAATGAACCCTGGCAAGTTTGCTGTTTATTAGCTTCTCTTATTAGCATTTGCCTTTTGGGGAACACCAGGTACCTGCCAGAGGAGCTCATCCTGCCAATTTATTCTTCTGGATTATTTGAAAGAAAAAATAAAATGAAATAATTTTGTGGCTTGATTGCTGAGTGAGGTGTGGGTCAGAAGCAACTAAGTCTTCTTTTCTAAACCGAGATGCCTAAAGATGTTTAACTGTGTTTGTGTCTCATTGAAAATCCCCAGGGTGCAGGTACATAGTAAAACTTTGGATGAATCTGAGGATCTAGCCATGCTGTGAGCTACCCAAGAGACTTCCAGTTCTGTAATCAGTTTAGACATCCAACTCCCACTGATTGTTGAGGTTACATGTCTTATCATGGCTGTTTAAAGGTCAAGCTTAAAGGTTAAACACAAGAGGTTTCTCATGGGTGTTGATGAATAGGAATAATTGGCCATCCCAATGCAGCAGCAGCTGTGCACAGGAATATTGTCAGTGGGAAGGTGCCCTGGATGAAGTTAAGCACAGGGTTTGGGGCCACAGTTTTGGAGGACTCTACCACCACTGCTTTCATCTTAATTGGCCACTTATTTGGGATTGTCATCTTCCAGCTGGTAAATTCACATATCGTGGAAATCCAAGGTGAAAACTAGGGCACAGAAACCAGCTCCTGAGCAAGATTCCTCTCATGACTCAGATTCCTCTCACCTTGCCGTGGGTGAAGAGCACTGATGCAAGAACAGCGGTTCCCATGAAGAACCACAGCTCAAAAAGCAAAATTATAGGCACATGCACATAGTTGTGTGGTTAATTGTGAATTTGAGAAGCATGTTTTGAAAATGTTGCATAATGTAATTGCTAGCTTCTGTGCTGGAAACTCCTCAGGGAAATTACTGCTGTACAAATGTACACGTTAGCCATATGGCCATTGTGTATGATGTTCTGTTCAGGAAAAATTAGGTCAGACAATAATTTGACCTAAGTTCACAGTTTGCTTATGGGTCATCAAATCAGCAAAGAAACATATTTGCTGAACTTCAAAGCATAGTTATTTTAGGGCCCACAGTGGAATTTGCATGTTCTGACTGAAGGAAGCAAGCTCCATGAAGGGTTTCGAGGGTTTGTGGGGTTTTTTGACACCAGTGAAATATTCCATCCCAGCACCTTCAAAAGCAGGCAGTGCTTTTGCATGCCTCCAACTGAAGAACCCTGAGTAGCCTATTTTTTCTAAGTATCCATCCTTTGAATATTAGCTGCTGAAGTATTGTGAGCCAAGCACCCAAAATGGCTTCAAATCAGAATAATGGAGGCCAGAAGTGGCCATTTGAAGAATGATGAGTAGCCTCATCATTCTTCAAAAGCTGTTGCCATGTCAGAGGAAGAGAAGTAATTCATAGACCTTTTGGTGATGGAAAACACACTGTATAAGAAAAGAAATTACAACTGTAAAAAAATTAGAAAATGAAAATAAAAAGTAAACTCTAAACACAAATTACCAAGTGTGCTTTGATCTAAGCTTTCTTAAGAGTTGTTTTAATTCATGTTCAGACTTTTTGACCTTATTTTACCAGGTGGGTTCAGATACCTAGGAAGTCCGTAGGTCCATAACCTTGTTGCATGTCCCTTAGCCATCTCGCACTCATTTCTGCAGACTTTCTCATGCATTCTGAGCCGTGAATCAGGCCAAGGTCTTTCATAGCTTCAAGAACAAACTGTGGAAATACTTCATGGGCACTAATGAGCCTTTAAGACCCTGATTATCCAATCCCACTTGGGGCCTCCAACCACACCATGGCCTAGGGGTGGTTTAGCTCAGCCTGGTGCTTTTCTGGGCTTTCCTATGGGGTGGTGGTCTCCAGTCCCCTCTCCTAGGTGGATTTTTGGCCTGGCTTATCCCTTTCTGAGCTGTTATCTTTCAATGGACACCATTACCAGTCCTCCAGTTCAACCCTGTAGATCTGTGACCCTCGGTGGGGATGAACTTCAGCTCCTGCTTAATCCTTTTTGCGGTGCAGTGGTGCGGGTGTCTCTCTGGAAATAAGAGGCTAATTCCCAATCCATTTTCTTCCAGGACTGTGATGTGGCTGTTGTTACCTGCTATTACTTAGCATATAGGTCAGTACCTATTTTTATGCCTTGCACCTGAAAAATTGTAAGGCAAAAATGACTGCTCTAGTCTCCAACCCATATTGTTCTTATGCTCTTTTTTATTAACTTGTGTGTTTTGCTAGATTTTGAGTTTCAATGGCATCTGCTCCTTCCTTTATTGACAAGAAAATCTTTACCCTAAACAAATTTCCCAGGATATTAAGTAGGTTAGTTCTGTACCCTCTGAAATACCTTAAGTAGAGGGTCTTAATTCATTCTAAGTGAAGTTTATTTAATGTATTGCAGTCCTAAAACTTCAGACTTCAAACCAAAATTCTGTGTTTAACTTCACCTTTTGAAATCTTAAATAATTAGAATTTTAACTCAAATTCCAGGTTTTATTTTGCTTATCATTTAGCTGGAAAATGTTATTGGGTGCCTGTAACAGGAGTCTTTGATCCCAAGACGGTCACAAGCCACATGAAAGTTAATAGACTTTCATGTGAAACATTCCTGTTTACACTTAACAAAAAAATATAGCAATCACCTTTTTTATGGAAAGCAGCAACAAATAAAGGAAGGATTACCAGAGGCTATTGGCAGGACCACATAAAGCTGCATGGCCTACATAAGTTCTTTGACTAATGGCACAAGGCTTAGGATGATGGTTTTGCAGGTTCAAGGTATGTCCATATGGTACTCTGCAAACCTGGGCTTGTTCATTCTCTCTGCCAACTGGCCATGAGAGAATCAGCCCTGGTGTGAAATTGCTGTAGCCTTTTGGATGAGGTACATGATGGAGGTGCTAAGTTCTGCCTCTTTGCTGAGTTCATATGTGGCCTGGGGGCTGTATGTGGCCTGGGGGCTCTATGCAGCCCCAGGGGAGCAGCAGCATGGTTGCTGGTGATGCCCTTCTTGGGGCTTGACTAGTGAACCTAAATGCTCTTCTTGTGTGGCATTCTGTTCCAGGGGTATGTAAGATAAAGAATAGTTTTATGTGGGGGGATGTGGGTAGGAAGTTTTCCTAATAAAAACTGTAGGTCAATTTTGTGGTTGTCCCGCTATGTCTTCTTGTGTTTGAGCACTTCCAAGACTTGCAGGGTGTGTGTTTCACAGCTGTCCTATGAACCTGCAGATCATGTTTTGTGTAGGTCTTAGCCTTGGCCTGCGATGTACCTAATGATCTTTGAGATGATGTGTGTGGCAGGTCTCGTATTGGTATGCGAGGGAAAGATGGGGCAGATGTGTTGGTTCTCATGGGTGGCAAGAGAAGAACACACCCAAAAGCTGATGTAGAATGGACTCACTGCAGCCTGACTACAGCTAGGTCTTTGGAGAGACTGGTTTGTGTTCAAGGACTGTGTCAAAACTTTAGCTGCCAACACTGACAAAAAAAAAGTGATTGTGAACTGTGGTGTTTCAAGGGCATATTGTTTTCTCCCTGACTCTGTGGCTCATCAGAGGTTTGGCAAGAGGCAGACTTCCCAGCTGAAGCCTATTTTCCAATCTAACTTTTGGTATCTTCTCCAAGACCTAGGAGCCCTAGGGCAATTCACGTTAAAGGTCTCTATAGTTTAGTTCAATATAAATTTATCTCTATGGCTCTGCTCTCTAGAACAGGTGAAAGTATAGCTGAAACAGGAAAAAGCATGTATTTTTGCATGGCAAAATCTCTCTAAATCTCTGATTCTGTTATCTACTTATTTACTGTCTTTGGTCATATGTGAAAAGAAGCAGTTTCTTTTTCTGCACAAAGGGACCCTTTGATCACAAAGCACTTTCCATAAGAGGTAAAAATGCTGTTCATGGTTTGGTTGGGTTTTTTTCAAAGTGAAAAAGGTTCCTTGAATTTCTCATATTAGCTATACATTCTTAATGGCATCAAGAGAACATCAGTCAGCTTTAAAACATCTGTGATGAGAACCTGGGCATGGACCAGTTGGCATTGACCTTGGTGGCAGTAGCATCAATGCAGGCAGCCCTATTCTGCCTCTTGTCCATTTGGGCATCCTGATCAGTTCAGGGCATGGGGTGGAAGCACCAATGCTGCTGAGGAACAGTATCTGTACAGGGCAAATGGGCATGTTGGGAACTGCCAGAGCTGACGTAGCCTATGAAAAGGAAATTAGTGGTCAAACTACAGCCTTATCCCACTGCTTCCTCAGGGGGCTTAGCTTTGGTGGTTCAATGGTTGAAACAATTTGTTATAGCATTGAAACAGAGCGAATTCTCTTTCTCCTGTTAACACAAAGAGGTACAGAAATGCTCCCACTGATGAAGGCTGTGTGAATTATGCTGGCTGATGAAGGGGTTTGTACTTAAATTCCAGTAGTAAGTCACTGGTAAAATGAATTCAGTTTTGTCCTAGACCTATTTATTTCCACCACGCTTGGACTGAATCACTCATGGGGTCACTTAAGAATATTTGTGTTCTATAAAATGGCACAAGTAATAAATTTATGAAGGTATAATATGCTGGTTTGAGGCTTTCAGTGACTCACATGCCTTATAACTGTCTTCTATATAAAACATTCATAAGATTAAATCTGTGTAATTTACTTTCATACAATAGTGTGAAACCACGGTAATCCAAAATGCAAACTATCTGTTATGGCATGCAGAATTCCTACTTTGTCCTGGGATTTAGATCTCTATTCCTTCTAAGTGCAATTATTATCCATCATTCAGCATTATTACTTGTTAATGATGTGTTTGTTTCTTTGATTAAAGGGTTTAATGTCAATATATGTTCCAGTAACAGTTCAGCTCAGATTTCTTTATCACCATAACAGCCACCACAGTGTCTGGTCAAGTAAATCCTATTTTGAGCTTTTTATTCCCTGAAGAAATGAATTTTCAATTAAATTGTGCTTTTAGAATGTTGGACTATATTAATGTGACTTATCAGTCTCCCCAGCAAAAAACAGCTTCCAGCAGCCCTCAGATAACCAGTTCAGCATCTCTTCTTCCTTCGTCCTAAAGCAGAGTTCTCAACATTGATTCCTTATTGATAATGTCACTGGGCATGAGGCTAAAGGCAGGGAAGTTGGGTGTGGTGAACAAAGCCTCCAGAATAAAGATTCTGTGAGTTGAAAACCGCTCTCCTGTTAATTTTATCATCTCCCGCACCTCTGAAACTCAGATCTGCACTGGCACAGCAGCGCTGACCCTCTGAAAAATGTCACAGTTATCTGTTTTTACACGCGAGCTTGTCTACAGGCAAAAATAGTGCTGTTTGATCCAGCAATATTTGCACATGATCGGTGTCCTCTATTCGTGCATAACTTTAAAGTGCATCCACTGGAAATGCATATTTTTAGGGATTTTTTCTTCATATTAAGCTGAAGGCTCCTGCTCTGCTGGGAAAGGTGCTTGGTGGCACTTCTGGGTTCCTTACTGAACACTTGTAGTAATGCATGGTTGGTATCTATGCCCAGCATCGGATATGATCTGGGCACTCAACAGCTTCACAAGTGGGACAAGGACAGAGGTTGGGGGTTAAGTTTCAAGTAAAAAATAATTTAACTTGAAACTTACTTGGGCATTTGTAACAGGGAGTTCAGTACAATCTATGAAACTTGACAAAGGTCAATATCTTGGATGCTAGTGAGGGTGTCCCCAGTTTCTGTGATTAAATTGCTTTCAGTGCTTGAGCTTTTTAGGGTAAAAGTGACCTGGACAGGTCAAAGTGAAGCGCAGGCAGGACCACAGAGATCTAGTTTGTTATGTTACATGACAAAAATAATTTTCTACAACTCATGAAATTTGCTTTAAAAATGTTTATTCCTGGGTTAACTATGTGCTCCACAGTACAGATGCTTCAGATGATTGATGGGAAAAGATAAAGTATGTTAAATTGTTAGTCGCCACAGTTTGTCTCTAGGTTTGCTCAGTCAGGGTATAAGGGTAAAGAAAAAGGTGAAGAAGGCATGCGTTCCTTCATCAGGTTATCTGGATGTCAAGTTCCTGCCAGAACTGGCCAGCATTAGATAATCCAAAATTTGGAAATCAAGTTGTATATGCATTTAATACAGAGCAAACAGCAAGTAATTTACTTCTTGCTGCTTTTTTCTGCCTTATATAAGAGCCATCATTGCAAGAGTGGGTTTAGAAGGCTTGTTCCCTCCTAGTTATCAGTAGATGGTGTGACAGGCATGAAGGGGTGCAGTTGTGCAGCCCCCTGCTCAGAGGCTGCTTTGTGAGGGGCAAGAATATCTCTAGTTGCCGCTTCCAGTCATCAAGCTCTTCTCCCTGTGCAGTTTTCCACATCACGTGGCAGTGGGTCAGTTAGTCAGTGAGAATTAATCTTTAAATATGAATATGAGAGGCCCTCTCTACTACTTTCACTCATCTATTATTTTTATATTTTGGTTTTTCATGAAAGTGTTGTGCAGGAAAACCATCTGCTCATGTTTCTGTCCTGTCTCCTCAGCACTTGCCACTGCAGTGTTCTGTCCTCTCCAGATTCCATCCTGTCTCTGCGGTTCTCTGCATGAGAGCTCCTCACTCATTCCCTCTCATGTTCAATTTTTATCATTATGATAGCCTAAACATAATTTCAGCTGACCTGAGTGAAGTACCTGTTGTGGTAAATTTCAGTCTCACTACATATGACCTCCAAAAGCTACACAGAGGATCATGAGTCCGTGAAGCACTCAGCTGGTTTGAAGTACCATTCACAGACACCATTTCCAGCAACAGCCTAGGAGCAACTTGCTTTTCTGAGGTCATTCAGGGGTGTTCTGCCACCTGTTCCTCAAAATTTTACAATGTACCCTACTTCAGACTAGACTTTGAGATTGCATTGATTATGGTTTGTGTCTGTACAGCTACTGGACAAGCAGTGTTGTAGTGCTTTCCTGCTGTGCTCATAGGTGTCTCCTCTTCCTTTACTCCTCTCCTCCCTAACCCTAACCCATACTTCCTTACTATCAGTCACGCTGGGGTGACAGATCCATCTGCTATTGGCATCTACATGATACTCCTCCCTGCAATGGTTACTGCTCCTTCCAAATAGCTGTTTTTAAAAAGCAAAACCCACAAACAACCTTTCAGCAAAAATACACCACAGATAATGGAAGAGTTAAAGCCCCTTGGGCTCTATCCAGCTGGTGCTAGCTTACAGCTCAGCCCATTTGTCAGGGTCAGTATGTCTACCTGACCATCTTCCAAGCAGGCAATATGTTCTAGTCAATGAACCAAGTGCCAAAACTTTAGCAGATGATACAACTTGAAATGACAAATACTGATAAGCTTTCTAGATACAGCCAAGTCTGCAGATTCAGTTTGGGTATGCTGAGTACTGCCTTTTGTGTGATAATCACAGTATCTCTGCCCAGTTAATAAATGTGGGAGGTTTTAGAGGTTTTTTGGGTGTGTGTGTTTGTTTTATTTTTTGGTTTTTGTTTTTTTGGTTTTTTTTTGTTTTGTTTGTTTGTTTGTTTTAAGGTGTTGCTATTTTTGTTGTTAGTTTTGAGCTATTTTAGGGTTTTTTTGGTTGCTTGGGAATTATTTTATTTTATTTTTGATTTTCATTATACCTTAAACATTGCTATTGATTGATCACTGGGAGATCAGTTCCTTAAAATACAGAAGTTGCCAACAGCGTTATATTCTTCGTTAGAACTGCATAGGGGCAGCTCTAACCATATGGGTAGTGGGGGCCACGCTCACCAGAGCTGTGAAGTCTGCATAGGACCTGTCTGAATCTTTTCCTGGTTTTGCACTTGTACGCACCAGCAGCAGGGCTGTTAATGCATCAGAAATTAAAGTACTTTGCAGTTACCCAATAGCAAACTACATTTCTGTATGAGAGGGGATGATATGAGATGATCAAGTCACCCGCCGATTGCCAAAGTTTCCTTTGGCATTGCTTTCCAGCTGTGCCCCTAGCACATTGGGTTGATATTTCAGGTTCAACTCTAAATTCTTGCTTGGTAATTTTGTAGAAGCTCTTAACTGGATTTAGAAGTTTCTATGGCAGCTTTTTAGAAGAGCTCAGCTGATAATGGTAGTCATTGTCCTCAATTTTACCTTTAGGAGAATCCAAGATGGAATCTCAATTCCTGGGATTTCTGAAAGATCTGATAAAAGCTTCTTCATTTGTCCAGCTTGGGAAAGATCTGCTGATAATGTCATTCCCTTTGCTGAAGCTTCACGGTTTCCAGATGTTCTTCACCTGTAGAAGTTTTAGCAGCATTGCAGACCAAACCTGTCAATTGAACAAGTCAGTTGCTATTCTGCACGAATTAATTCAAAGTCAACCAGTTACTCTGCCAACATCAGTAAATCTTGCCTAGGTTTAACCTCCAACTTTCTGGATATACTGCAAGTTATGTTACTGCTGAACCTATTGACAGGTTTCCTACTTCCAGTGGTCTGATAGGGGAGAGGCTGCCTCAGCTCCATACCCAGAAGTCCAACTAGCTGTGGGGCTGAACTTTTATTCCAAAGAGGTACTCCACATACAAGCATAGTAACTTCATAGTGAATACTGTGTTCCTGATGATGTCAGTCTTTGAATTCGCCCTAACTGTATTTTCCTGTTGTAAACCGATTTTAGATTGTTTGAGAAGCTCAGTTTCCTTGACTGGGTGTTTGGTCAGCTCAAAGCAGAGGGATTTGCCTGTGGTACTGCAAACTTTGACGTGTAATGTAGTCTCAGCCTTGGTTTGCTGTCATAAGCAGTTGTCTGTGCATAATGGAAAAAAGAACCCCCCAAACTTGCTTCCCCCCCCCCCCCCAATAACACAAACATAGGGGTAAATCCTCATTTTGCCTGTTAAAAATTTTCAGTGTTGAATAATGAATCTTCCCTTTCTGTTTCTTGGGGTTTACAGTTACAGTGCTGCACCTTGCACTTACTCATATAATTAGCAAACATAACAGAGAAGTTCAGCATTAATTAGTTAAATGAAGAAGCCGTTGTTCAGGAAAGGTTGCAAATAAAGCCAGACTAGGTACTTCTCTTGGTTTCAACAGCCTCCCTCCTTCGAGGAGAAGCAGCCTCCAGGATAAGTTTCCCAGCATCTCAAAATGGGTCAAGCCATCAGCTAGAGCCACAGTCCATTTACTAGCAAAACCAGAGGGTTTGCTGTTTGTCTTCTTCACTGCAACTTTTAGTACCAGCCTCTGCACATGGCATCTTTCACTCACCCAGCATTTTGTGAGCCCTTTGGATTTTAGGGGGTTTTTTTTTAGCTAGTTTTTCTTCCAACAAAAGATACATTCTGACATGTAAGGTAACATGATTAGTATACTTAGAGCCTGGTGTGCACTTGGAAATCTCTTGCGCCCTTAGGGTCACTGATCATCCTGTTCTTTCAAAAGAGTGGCATCAAATGTGTGGGGTTTAGTTTTTTATTTGTTTGTTTGCTTTTTGGTTTTGGAGGTTTTTTTGTGTATGCTGCAGAGTTTCTGATGGTATTGGTATGTGGCACTTTGTCCTTATTCAGACTTTGACAACAACCACTGCTCAACTCAACTGAGATTTTCAGATCCATTGTAGATGGAAAATATTCCTTCAATTTGTGTCCTTGAGTGACACTATCCTGGGACCAGGATTTTCTAAGAGAAAATCCTGCTTCTTCCTTTATTGTTTGGAAAGGGGTTAACTTGCTTGTTCCTCTCTCCGTAGCTCCATAGCTATTGCTTATGCTTCAAGTTTGTGATCAGTTTGTATAGCATTCTGAAATAATTAGGTTTGCTCAGATCAGAAAAGTGCTAGCAGCTATGCAAACCAAACTGATATTTTGATGTTCGTTTTTATTTCAGTAACCACCTGAGAAATGCAGCTCTATCAAATCATACCTTTAAATCTCTTACATATATTTTTTAGAGAATGCTACCATGGAGTAAATGCAAAAATAACTTAGGTGCTGTGTGAGGGAGGAAAAAACTTATGTGTAGCTTCTTCTTTGCCCTGTCTTTATTTTATACCTTTCAAAACCTCAGCAGTAGGCATGAGAAGCACGACTGAGGCTTTCTAGTTCCTGGGAAAAGAATAATGTTTAAAATTAGAATACAAAACAACTGGAGTGGGTAATATCTCAGGAAAGATAACTACAGGTTCTGTGACTTCCCATAATTACTTGCTTTTAATAATTATTAGCTATGTTTTGCAGTCTGTTTTTAAAGGCCAGAGGAAGACTTGTCCTTGTGTATTATTTATCAATAACTTCAGTTGTCTAGGCTCGGGTTTGAAAAGCCTATGAAAACAGGCTAAATAAGACTTCAGTTGGCCTTCTTAGTAAGCTGAGTGTGCCTGTAAAATACCTCTTTTCATTTACGCTGTTTCCCACTGTACTAGGTTTCTGAGCATCAAAGACAAATGGTATAGAATATAAAGGAAACAAATAATAAAAAGAGCTGCAAGAGCACTTGAATTTGATACAAAAAAGGCATTTGATGATATAGGATGGGTTGCCACACCGCATGCCACAGATACCTTCAACACTTGCAGGTTTGAAAGATGAGTATCTACAATCTGTAGCAATCCTGCCGTGGAAACACACACTTCATAAAGCAGAAGGTCATAAAGCAGAAACACTTACTACATTGATAACCTCATTCCTACACTTTACAACTTCTAACTACTGAAAAAAAGGATAACTTCTGTAATTACTTCCACTAGAAAAATGAGCCAGAAGACTGAAGCCTTTTGATGGAGACCTACTTGCTTTTTTTTTTTTTTCTTTTTCTGTTTATGAGAAAATAACGAGTAGTGCAGCATATCTTCATTCCAGAGAATGTGAAGTCAGTAAGACACTCCTTTGACCCCATGCTATTATACTGACATTCATCCTGTAATTCTGGTACGGCTGATGTCTCTGGCAGCGACCAGAAATAACCCTGATATTGCAAAGGCAGAGCAGCTAGTGGACCTGTTGATTGGTCTTTTTCTACCTTTCATTGACACTTTGCTCTCCTGCACTATATCATTTGTCAAATTCAGTTCTTTATCAACTGAGGAGGGAGACAAGCATGCTTGGTGGAGAACTAATCGAGGAATTTGTCTTTTCATATTAGTTAGGAGCAAAGTGTGCCCCAGGCACAAAGCATGAAGGACCCTGATTACAAGGTAAGCTACATAACAATCAGGGGCATATTATCTTGCAGTTATGTGCTTTGCTTCCTTAGGCAAATCTGCTCTTTCTTTTTTTGTCAGCATGGGGTGTTCTCAGCTGGTCAGAGGCTATTTCGGTTGGATTTTCAAGTCACATTGACCCTGAGGTTACAAGCTCTTAGTTTCAAGTAGTGTTTTCTCTTCTAAGCAAGTCATATTGCAGTCAGTGCCTTGCCTTTTTTATGTGAATGAAGACTAATGCAATTCTTGCCCTTTAGCCCGTAAATGGCCATTTCTGATGTTTGTTGCGCTGCAGTGATTGCTAACATCTGTCTATACTGTGGAGTAACTGCACCGCTGCTCGTTTTCCACTGTGAATCATGCTCAAAGCATCTGTCTTTGGAGACAGACAGTAGAGGGCCTCCTGTCATGCAGAGACATGTCTTGGCAGAGTCAAGGATCTGATGCCTTAATGTCCACTTTTTTTTTTTTTTTTTTTTAATAAAAAGGTCATCGAGGGAAGCTGCCAACAAAGAAAGAAAGAAATAATTTGCTTACACAAGGCCATTCTGCTTTATGAGCATGTACAGGTTAGTCGTGACTGCTGGCAAGTTGATCCTAACCTTTCCTCAGGGTCATCATTGCTGTTTGTAGTAGCTCGTGTGAGAAATCTCATCTTAGTCCAGGTTTGCAGGAGACTATGCATCTGTGGTCCCAAGCTGGTGAAAACAGAGGAGGGAGGAGAATCTCCTCAGTGGGTAGTCTTCTTGACAGGAGTACCTCCTACACACAGACATCAAAATGAGTCAGCAGAGTGCTAAAATTAGCCAATGATCTTATCTGGAGATCTTGAAAAGTAGGTCACCATGCTCACAGATAAAACCGGTGAATGCCACTTGGTAAAGGATCATGGGGAAAACTTCACAGATACGAAGGCTTGAGGATCAAGTAGCCAGCATTTTATCCAGCAATTCTTGTATGTAGACAATATGAGTCGCGTGTGGGCTTAACCATAAGCATGTGCTGAAGTATTTTGTTAAAAGATGGGCTCCTTTTCAGTGCTGTGGTTTTTCATCTCATCCTCTCCTGAAGCAGATACCCAGAGAAGCAGAAACAATCTCTTGGTAGTCCCCAATGAATTAGCACTGTTGGAGGAATGACGGGCCCCAAAGAGATGCAAAACTTTTGTTGAAGTGAATTGTTCAGGTCACAATCTCTCTCTCCTCCCTTGTATTTAGTTTTATATTGGTGATGTTTTGTCTAGATACATATTTTGTGGAAATGGGATGGACCTTCTGGGGCAAATGTACTAACAGAGATAAGATAAAACCAGCCAAATACTTCAAAGAGATCTACTTTTATTAACCTGATTTCTTTCTAAGAGATGCTGAGAGGCAAGTAAGTTAAGGGTTGTGGTGGACATATTAGTTGTTGCCCATGTCTGCCTCTGGTCTTCATTACTGCCTATGACAAGAGCAGCTCAAATACAATAAAAGTAATTTTTGGTGGTTTTACTTGCAACTCATTTAACATGCTTTTATGCCTGTTTCGGTTATTCATCTCTTCGTGTTAATCGAAGAGAAATGTCATCCCATTGTGGAAAAGCTTTAGAAAACCCCACCCATAAATGTAATTTTCCTTGGTAAAAGACAATCTAAGAAAGAGACAATGAAAATAAAGAAAGGATTTTTAGTCTAAGTGAAAAATTAGAGAAGGGGTGAAGATAGTTGGATGACATACAGTATAAAGGACATTTTGCATAGAACACAACAATATTAATAAATCCATCAGAAAACAACAGCAGAAAGTAAATACATGCATTCAGATTTTCCATACTCTTTTCCTAAAGGACACATGTTCCAATGAATAACTGAAAACTGGTTCTTCGGGATTTGCTGCCAGGAAGAAGACAATATTTCAGCAGCATTCAGTAGTCTTTTAATAACCAAAATGTTTCAAGTTAAGATTAAGGAAAACTGTTCACAGGTAATAAAATGTGCAAACTTTGAATAACTTCTGAACAAAGGGCTCAGTCCTGTATTTGCTTAGCTTTATAATGTATATAATGCCATTGAGGTCAACATCTGGAAATAAACCACTGAAGAGTTCCTAAAATGGAAAGAAAAGCGTCATAACTTCTTAAAAAGACAATAAATGAAAAGAAGAAGAAAGCATGCAAATTTGTCAAGTTGTGCAGGGAGAAAGTCAGGTTGTAGTTAATGAGCTAATGGATAAAACAGAAAAATCAATTAGCATGAAAAACCAAACAAATAAAAAGCTAGGCAATCAGAGGATGTATCTGAGCACTGGATTATTGATAGATGCAGAACAAATGTTTAATGTAAATTCATACAGTTCAAGAGAAATTAACACTAGCTAAAACTGCTTTCAGAAACATCTGAGGTCATATTTCACAGAAAGGAAAAATTAATGTGCAAATCCTGTTTAGACACCACTGGCATATGACTATGTGTGCATATACAAAATTAAAATTCCTGTGTACTTGTCAACACATTTTCTTTTTTGGCAGCATATAAAGTACCTTTGAGCATTTTTGCTTATTTCTATGACTGTTTTAAGGCACCCTTTGATACAATTGAGATTCACATGAGATGTGAATATTCTATGCTATAGAATGGTGTGTGATTGTAGAACCAAGCTGGATGAATACGGATTTGCAAATAGTTGAGTATGTTAATTTAAGTCTGCCACCTCTGGGTTACTTTAGTTTCAGGTCTCTCTTCAGTTTCTAAGTATCCAAGGGTGTACCCGCAAATGATTTAAGTTTCTTTATTGCTTTTTTAGTAGAAACTATGACAGTGAAATCAATCTGAGGGTACAGAATTTAGGATTGTGCACCTAGATTTGTAGTGGTTAATTGCGGATGCAGAATATGTAATTTTATTAATTTTTATTTGGAGATGACAGTATCCATCTCCACTGGAGAAGTCGATAGAAGGTTTGGTATGAGAATTACACTTGAGGCCCATGTCTCCTTGAAAGAAAAACTCTCAAGGTTTAAGTTGTCATGTTATCTCTTTTGCAGTAATTAGCTTGCAGTTGCTATTTAATGACTTAGAATTCTTGGATATTATTTTGAGAAAAGAGTAAATTATATAGAAAGAGGAAATGAACTTTGTCTAATCACTCAAACACAGTTGTTTATGACTGGTAAAGAACAATATGTCTTTCACCCTTTCGTGGTGGCTTTTTGATTGTTGTTCTTGGTTTTTTTGTTGACAAATTTTATGAGAAAAAATAAATCTCATTTATTATAAAGAGAATTCAAGGCACTGCAAATTTCACAGGGTTTTAAATTGTAACGATAAATCAGTGCGAGAAGTATTCAACCACAAAGTTAATACTTGTCAGAGATCTTTAATGTGTTTGTATTAGAAGTGACAGGAATGCCACAGTTTAAAAATATTCTGTGAGGCAAATAGTAATTTCTTATGTGTGATGATAATCAAATTCTAGTCCCAGCCCATGGAGAAACTAGCTAGTAAACAGAGGGAAAATAAAACTTTTGCTCTTACCTTCAAATAGACTAAATCTATGGCATTAAATTCAAGAGATGAAGGATATCCTTGTAAAATGAACAACAACAAAAGCAATCCATAGTAAGAAATGGATCACTGTGGGGCTTTCCTCACGCTTTGTGATAAATAACTCCCTAAAATTTCCATTGTTTTATAAAAACCTAATGATCCAAAAGTAAGTATGGGGATTTTGTGAGATTTAGGATGACAACAAATATTTTGTGAGGTTTACAATGTTCAGTGAAAAACAGTATAAAAAGCTTTATTCATTCTTTTAAACAGTGAATTACGCTGGATTTGTCTAATTCAAGCAATCTTCCTGCAATGCTTTAAGCAATGTTAGTGAGATAATACCTAAGTTATTACAGAAGCGGGAATGTGCTTTAACAATAAAAAGGTTACAATTTAGTAGTGGAAATATTTTTAAGTGTAATCTGTTACATTAGTAAAAATAATTTAGTAATTCGGTGTAGAATGAAATTTGGGATACACTTAGCGGTGGTTGAGGCTAAGCTAGGCTAAATTTACATGAAACAGAAATCAGAAGATAATAAAAAATAATTGAAAAACTCATAATCCAATTAACCCCGAGAGTTTTGTATGTGGAAAGCAAAGGCCGGCAAGAAACCATAGAGGTGATTGCTGAATGTTATGAGCCTGAGTTGAGAAAAAAAGCGGTGCTAGAAAATCTTCATCAATTTTGTTAACTATATATTTTTAATGTGATTGGGGTGTAGGGGCCTGTAGCAAATTTGGATGCTGGTGTGGCCTGGGGAGGGAAAAGGGCAGCAGCTCATGGCAATGGTGGCTAGGCTTAACTGGGCGTGCTGCTAAGGCATCCCATGGGACTCCTGAGCTGAGGTCTCATCACAGCATAGGGATGGTCCTAGGCAAGGATGAAGGCTTGAATGCAGCTCCAAACCCAGGGGTGAAGCCCGTACTGAGGTGTAGTGGTTTAAGCCCAGCCGGTAACTCAGAAACATGCGGATGCTTGCTCACTCCCCCACTTCTTCCTCCTCGACTCCCAGAGGGATGGGGAGCAGAATCTAAAGAATGTAACTCCCATAGGTTGAGACTGAGAAAGTCCTGGATTGGAGTAAACATTACTTAGCAAGAACTAAAACCATTGGTTTTATCAGTGCTGTTCCCAGGCTGAAAGTCAAAACCACGGCACTCGCTGCACCAGCTACTAAGAAGGAGAAAAATGGTTGCTACTGCTGAATCCAGGGCATGAGTCTTCTTGCACTTCCTCACAACTTAGCTGTTTCCATCCAGTCTGATCCAAGATTACAGCTGCCTTGTATCAGGGCTCACTTAGGAGAAGAGGTGGCAGGGCCTGTTGGTTGGCCAACACCAAGCACACCTTAGCCAAATGTCTGGGTATGGGATCATCCAGAGAAACAACCAAATGTATAAGAGGTGTTCTGATAGCACCTAGATTATCAGGTTATCAAGATCCCAACCCACTTACATGCAGTTTCTTCAGTTTGAAGAGAACAAAGGTCAGCCTGCAACAATGGTCACCCTGCAACAATGGTCAGCCTGCAGCCATTAGGAGATACAATGTGAAGATAACAGGACTGGAGATAAGAGACCACTATAAGTATTAGAAAGAGGCATGTGAATACTTACCACCTAAAATCACAGAGGTGAGACAGGATGTAGAGAGGGAGAACTGTAATTGCTGTTCCTGAAGGATGTATTTACCCAAATCAATCTGAGAAGAGCCCTGAAGTGGTGGTGGGGATTTGAAAGCTCTGTACACCTTGTCCTTCTCTGCTGCGGGTAATCATGGCCAAACATCCCGGAGGCACGCAAGCCTTGTGCTCAAATGCACTTGGAAACATGCATCTTTGTCATTTGTAGGTATGACATTGTCAGTGGGCAAAATCTATTCTGATTCAAAGTAGTCATATTCCCCTCCTATTCAGTCTTGAATTGAGAGTTACTACATTGATGTTACTATAGTGCAGCATTAATTATGTCCCTGCAAATGTGCGGATAAAAAGGTGAAGATTACAGGGATTTCAGGAAGGAGGTGTACTCTGTGTTTGTAAGCACCACACAACAGTTTGGTGGGATGGGGAAAAGAATGGGAAGATTAAAGATAAGAAAACTCGTGGGTTGAGATAAAGGCAGTTTAACAGGTAATGCAAAAGCGATGCTCACAGGCAAAGCAAAACAAGGAATTCATTAACCATTTCCCATGGGCAGGCAGGTGTTCAGCCATCCCCAGGACAGCAGGGCT
Organism: Psilopsiagon aymara; assembly: GCA_024733675.1. NCBI lineage: Eukaryota > Metazoa > Chordata > Aves > Psittaciformes > Psittacidae > Psilopsiagon > Psilopsiagon aymara. The sequence continues at coordinate 1,151 of JANRGW010031653.1, read as the reverse complement.
ACATCATGTGTAACAGTTACTTGGGAAGACAAATACCATAACCCCAAACAACCCGACCCTTCCTTCTTCTTCCCCCTAGTTTGCATGCTGAGCATGACACTGTATGGTCTGCAATGTCCCTGCGGTCAGCTGGAGTCAGCTGGCCTGGCTGTGTCCCCTCCCAAACTCTTGTGCACCCCCAGCCTGCTCTGTGGTGAGGTGAGGAGCAGAAAAGACCTTGACCCTGTTTAAGCGCTGCTTGGCAGTAACTAAAACATCCCTGAGTTATCAAAACTGTTTTCAGCAAAAATTCAAACCAGAGCCCCATGCCAGGTACTATGAAGTAAATTAACTCTATCCTAGCCCAAACTATCATAGTCTGAAAGTCTAGCCACAACAGATTTGGAAAAATCTGTGATTAGTTTTTATTCTGGCATGGTAAAATCATAAAATCAAAATGATGAGAGCAGAGATTTCAGCCTGTGCTACCCGTTTGAGATACATTACCTACCTTCAACAGTCTCTCAAGTGGTAAACTGATAATTGAGAAGACAATCTTCAAAATATTTTGGACTGTGGTTAAAGAATTAATATCAGAAGATTGCTCCAAGATAGTCCTATTTTTATAAAAAAAAAATAGAGATCAAAACCATCAATCCAGCTTAGCTGGAAAATGATTCATAAGAAAAAGAAAATGATTTGATAGATATAAGCAACCTGTAAGTCAACCAACCTTACCTGGCTTTTGTTCCTGATTCAAAAACTACCTGCTTTCTCCCATTCACACAGTATTAGTGTTATAAATTGACCGACAAAGTATTTCCGAAATAACAATTTATTAATTATAGTAAGCCAGAATATGAGCAAATACAGCACTGGGCGACAGGGGAGTCTCCGCTCCACCAACTGCCGCGCCTCTCTTTCTAAACCAGTTCCTTTTATTTACTGGGCGTACATGGATGGTCCCGAGTTTCGCAAATGGTCGCAAACGAGTGGTCTTGCTGATATGGCTGTTTCGCAAGCTAATCGCCTTGAGTTGATCAAGTGAGTGGTTTCACTGATATGGCTGAAGCAACGTTTCGCAAGCTAGTGGCCTTGAGTTGATCAAGTGAGTGGTCTCACTGATATGGCTGAAGCAACGTTTCGCAAGCTGGTGGCATTGCTGATATCGC
>JANRGW010031652.1:0-24542 GCA_024733675.1 Psilopsiagon aymara | reverse complement strand
ACCAAAATGTACTAAGCAGCAACCAAAACATTGGTGTTATCAGCGCTGTTTTCAGGCCACAAGTTAAAAGCACAGTGATGCACCAACTACTAAGAAGGAGAAAAATGACTGCTACTGCTGAACCCATGACACAAAGCAATGATTATAAGTTGCAGCAAAGGAAATCCTGGCTAGGTGTAAGGGAAAAAAAATCCCCATCAGAGTAGCTAAATGAAGGAGCAAGTGCTGTGGAAGAAGCTGCAGGATTTCCCGTTTCTTGGAGATTCTCACAACTCAGCTGGACCTAGCCTGATCTAACTTTGAAGCTAGCAATGCTTTGAACAGGCAGCTTCAATTGAAGGACCTCCAGAGGTATCTTCCAATATTAATAATTCTTTGAATTTATGAATATGACTTCTTTGAAGACACAATTTCCTCTCTTTATTGTATGCCATGCAGTCAGGTTATTCTATTAATATTTAAACAAATTAAATATAAAGGCAAGAGTTTTCTTTCTTAATATCCAAGAATTCCACTGTGGTTAATGTGAACCAAGGGAAAAATTCAGAATAATATAAGCAAGAAATCCGAGCCACCAATATTAAATATTTTCCATATAAAAATTAAACTCTTATTAAAAGATTATATGGATTTTTGTCCTTCAGTTTGACATATACCATATCTTTCAATATATAGGACAAAGGAGAGAAGTAGTTGCATGTATAGCTCATGAATCAAAAACCAAAAGGCACATGCCCTACTTTTGAGACTCCATTATTTTGATAACCAGATGAAGAACTACTATCTCAAGAAGTTTTGCCTTTTTTTTTTTCCCCTTGTAAAGCATTTTGAAGCATTTTTAACACAAATATAAGAGAAAACAAGGTCTCCTCACAAGTAGTACCCATTCACTACTTCATTCCATTAGGTGAAGCAACACAGGAGCCTTTTACAAGGATGACTTCTGTGTTGTCAAAAACCTGTTAGGAGTGTGATACATCTCCTCAAATATAGACAGAAAGTTCAAAAAAAAAAAAAAAGAAAGAAAAATTATTGTCTTCTTGGTCTCAATGCAATTTAAAAGTACTGTCAACTGTACAAGCCTTCAAAAGTGTTGATCATACTGACAGGCCTCCTAGTTGTCAATGTATTGAATTCCTTGTTCCATTAACATAAAGGATTTAAAGCAGGGTTTTGGTTGGAGAAATGTCCAGACAAAAATATTGTAAGAGGCTATCAAGCATATTACAATGGTGGAAATAGTAGACAAGTTCCAAATTCAGATATGTTTTCTTTCCATTTCAAATACTGCAATTTCATCTTGATAGAGATCCAAAATACTTCTTTCCTGTCTTTCTTATTCTCTTCAGAAATGCATACTTCAGAAATTCTGGTTTTCAGTATGATTGAGGAATGGAGTTGGAAACTGCTAAATTATTCTGTTGCTTGTGGTAGAAAAACAAACTCTATCTTTCCTTTCTGTATGAGCTTTACTGTACTATTGGGAGCATACATTATTAAAACGTTACTTGCCAGTGAAACCAATGGAAATGAGTTTGAATTCTCATGGGGACTGTACCTGTTAAGTAATAAAAGCATTTTCTTATCTGGTCATTTTGCACAGTAACATCACACACTGAAACTAGTGAAAAGCACTACTCACTTTTAAAGTAGGAAAGCCCTGTCTGTCAGAGATAACTGTATACTTGATGCAAGGAGAGGCTCAGATCTGTCCTTAGACGAAGTTCATTTATGAGCAAGGTGCTCTGGAGCTTGTTATACAATGAGTCTGGAAGGCTCAAGGGGTATACATACTTCTAAACACCAGTGTACTGATTGACATCCAAACCTATGCAGTCATTGGAATAGATGCTCAAGATTCCTTTTTTTTTTTTTTTCTTAGAGTATAGCTGAAGGATCATGTTTTCTCTTTGATGGCTATGAAAAACACTGCCATGACAATGCTTGTGCACCGTGACCTTCTTTTATCTCGCCACACACTTCAGTGAATATCTGAGTGTTCTTTAGAAATGGTGTCAGTTGCCTTAAACATTCCCAGCTGGTATTTAAGTCATTAATGGAGGTGGCTTGTTACCTTGGACAGTTATTAAGAGATGGCAGACAATGACTGGAAAAGACTGTGACTTCATTGGGCGGGCTAATCAGAAAGTTTCTAGAACATTCTGAGACAAACCTCTGTGTGAATTTTGTGAAAAAAGCTTGAGCTGTAGTTAAGAGTTAGTTATAGGAAACTTTAATTGAGGCTTTTTTTCCCCTCAGTATAGGAGTCCAGAACAGTTAATGAATAAATAAATGCAGTCAGATCTTACAGGATATTTTGTGTAGTGTATTGGAAGATTAAAAACCCTTATTTTCTATTTTGAACCATTAAAAACTGGTATGTATTAAAACACTTATACTGTTCATATTATCTATTTATTTGTAGTATTTGGTATATTAAAAGATTATTTATTGCAGACATACATTTAGGCATGTAACTGAAACTTCATATTCATTGAACACAAATATAAAACCTGTGACAGATTTTATGAAGTCAAATTTCATAAAATTTAAGGTTCAAATTTAGTTTGAAGTTCAACATCTTTAAGTTGATAATTTCACATTATCACATTCAACTTAGCATATCTATATTTTTTTCAAGTGGTTTGCATTTTTCCATCTTTGGCTTATAAAAAAAAAGAAAAAAAAATATTATATATGATCTAAAAGCACTTTGCTTGATATTTCGTCATGTTCACCAAGAAATGCAATGCAAGCCAGAAATTACTACTTTTAATCGTTGGCAGCTTGTATATACTGACATCTAGGATTGTGACTGATTGCTAGCTTAGCATAAGCTCAGCTGATTCCAGTGCTGAATTTGGCTGATAAGTTTAACTTCCCTATGTGTCAGTTCATCCCTACATTCCAATCTACTGTGGAGTCATGTTCACCAAAACATATCTAGATTGGCTTTTTTTTTGTTTTATATCTGACATTTTTAAGCTCCAGTTGCCTGTTCGTACTCTATAATATAAAGTATTAAAGCAGATGTCTGGTGTATATGTGGGTTAATAGATTTTGTAGGATTCACAGTAGGCAGGTTAATCTATTGTTCTCCACAGTTCCCTTCTTTTAATACAATATATCTGGAGTGTGACAGAAAGCCAGATTGGCTTCTTGATCTGATATAGAGTACAAAAATATTAAGATTTTAAATTGGTGAACAAGAACCTCCACTGAGCAATGCTTCATGGTACTGTATGTAGTTTAAATTTAACATAAAATAAAATTGTCTTTCACCACTGTGAACTTCTACCACATTCTTCTTTTTCTAACCCTTCTTCCTCTATATCTGCATACTGAAAATCTCACATCCTGCTTTCTGGCTGTAAAGATATTGAATGTCTTTCTCTTGCATGCCATTCCAGTTCTGCACACTGTAGCAGATCATTTAATCATGACAGATTGGATACTGTGCAAATGTGTGCTAATCCGTAGCAGGAGAAATCACACATATTTCTGACCAAAAGGTTAACTAATTGGCTCAAATAAAGAACTATAATGCAGTACTGATGCAGCTATCTGTATCTACGTAATAGTAGATAGGTGGGTAGGTGGTTGGATAGATAGTGGAATGAGTAGACAGATAGATAGACAGATAGATAGATAGATAGATAGATAGATAGATAGATAGATAGATAGATAGATAGATAGATAGATATGTCACACAAATGAAGCAAAGCCATCCACACTGCAAATGCCATTTCCTCCTACCTATTATATAGTAACACTACTACTCCCTCTACAACGGCATGTAGATACATGAAGGCACATGATTGCAAGCAGGATTACTGAAATAGAACATTAAATGACGTATTGCAGTGCTGAGTATAAAAAGGATTTATTCTACATATGAATTGCATTAATTTGTCTTTTCTCTTAAAATCAGATATACCTCTAATTAAGAAAAAAGAAAAGAAGAAAAAAAAAAGTAGTTACAGACAGATCGTTTGTTATCAAAATAAATAGCCAGGGAATAAGGACAGCAGGAACAAATTGAGAACAGAAAAATCACTGCAAAAGGTGACACAGAACATGCACCTCTGTCCTTTCTGTTCTCCCTCTAATTAAAAACAGAAGCAGGAAACAAACATACCAAACCTCTGCTATGTGCAGTTTCAGACCAGAAAAATATGCAACCCTCTTGCCAAAAAGTACACATGATAGGTGGCATCTGATGGGACTTTAGACCCTTTTTCATCCGATTGCTGTAGAAACATGGGGGCAGTGCCATACTGAACTAGTAGGTATGCTTATACCCCCAGCTTGGTTTGCTCCCAATTTTAGCTCCTGGCCCTTATTTCTGCTAGCCTATATTTGCATACAACAGGCTTTTCCTGTAGGCTTCTGCCTAGAGCACAGCAAATACCTATAGAGGTGGGAGAAATCCAACAAAAATTGAGTTTGCTCTAGAGAGCTCTTCTACCTACTTACCTGCAGTATTCAACATGAGATGAACCACATCAGTTAATCTGTAGATCAGGCCTCAGTTCTTGGCACCAGAACCAGGTCCTGTTTTCAGTATTTCTCTATGGTAATACATCCAAATCACTTTGTGCCCTGCAGTCTCCTGCTGTAGTAATGCACAGCACAGAAAGATCTCGTGTGAAAATAAACCAACAAATATATTTTAAACGTACAAATTCCTTGGCGTCTTTGAATTTTTGGATTCTGAGAATGGAGTCCATCTCACTTGTAAATGAATGAAAATATGTATCTGCTGAATGTGATTCATGTGAAGTGTGATAGAAAATGCTAAGGTGTGTTGGATCACCTTGTAAAGGCAGACACAAAAATATTGCCTGGATAGTCTGAGAGGACTAGCTGAGAATTTGCTCTCTCAGTTTTGGATATTTAAATTGGGGCAGATGAATTAGAATAATATTATATTGGGAGATCCTAAAATTCATACTTTCATTTATTTTCTTTCATCTTTTTTAAAGGTAGAACTTGCTAATTCAATATGTCAGTGACAATTCCTTTCTGAAGATCATATACTGAAAGCAGACACAGGCACATGTCAGAGTTATTTTCTGTCTTTCTTGCAATGTATATCAGAACTAAACATGTCCTAACAGATCTACATTTGTATTTAGATCTGAAAAGATGAGCTTACAATGAAGGGGCAGCATGAGCAAGATTACAATGCCTCCAGGTCTGATTAAACTGTGTAAATAAAAACAAAAAAATAAAGTTATGTGGGGATATTTATTTTTACTTTCCCTACAATATAGTTAAATAATGCAAAAAAAAAAAAGTGATTTTGAAGTCTGATATGAAATTATCTTTTAATAAAGCTGAAAATTTCTGTTTGTAAGAAATTACTGTCATAACTCCCATCTTGTCCAACATTTCACTGGCAGAATAGGAGACTTGAAGTTGGAAACATGAGTTCCTGCACCTTGACCAGCAGACTATGAAAAACATGTGCACAGGATTTTCTTCTGCTTTCTAGTGAGAACAAAAGATCAAATTGCTAATCTTTGAATATAATATTTTTCTGTTGTTTTCACTGATTTGTAGTTTTAAAAGTTTAACACAGTTAAAGAGTAAAAGTTAAGACTTCTCTTCAGTTTTCACCCAGACCAATTCTGGATGTGTTCTAGGAATAAGGTTGTTCACAAAATGAAAAGCATAAAGTTTTGGTAGATCCTGAAGGTTAGACCTTGTCAATCCTTCTGCGGGTACAAGATCCTGCTACATTAAAGCAGACCATGTTAGGGCAAGTTAAAGTTGTAGCTCTGACTTTTTAATCATGGGACTGGTTGCTTCACTGCTTCCACAAGGTACAGGTGTCAAACCCAATGAGGGGAGGAGAGCCCTCATTTGAACCCTTTGTTGAAAGAGGTTGTCTGAAACTAGTGAGGAAGATGCACTACATTTCTCACTGATGTGCAGAATGAAGCAAGTAATTTCTTTGCATGCTTGGAAAAGCCCCTTTGCAGTTGCAGTAGCCCCTTACTACAGGCCAGGCATTTACAGTATGTTTGAATCATAAGTTACAGACATTAGTACATAGCCTGCCATACAGTAGACTTTACACTTAACGTATGGAGCACGTTAATCTATACAGTGTTTCTTCTCTGACTTTTCAGATGTTCTTCCAAATTGCAGATGCAAATAGAATGCATAATAAATTGTTCTCTGAATGCCTACAATCATAATAATCTTGTCACCTAGGGGTGTGCAGATCTTTCTTGGTCAGTTGAAGTTGAGTGTAAACAAAAAATTCATGGGTTGGCCACTACCATTATCACTGTGCTGTTGATGTAGTTTTTGCAGATTAAAGCATTCTGGAAATGAGAAACCATTGCTCTGTAATAACATTAAAAAAAAGAAACCTTGTCTGCAGGAGAGTGTAATGCCCAGAATGCAACACCAATCCAAAGAACCTAAAAGTTGTGGAATACCCTGTGTGCCTGTCATGAATATTGACAAATCACCTCCATCCTTGCTGAAATACTGAATGCAATATGAATCTAGAGGCATTCACAGTTTGAAAGAATCTGTTTTATAGCCTTACAATGTGTAGCAGCTTCCATTTTTTACTGTGCTGTTTTCAGGCTTTTCTCGGGGATGTTGTTGCACGTCAGAAAATTATTAGAGACTAAGTCCACAGGTATCTCATTCTGTTGTAGTACAGGTTGTTATCAATCTTCAGAATATTTGGCCCAGGAAACGATTTGAAGCATTGCACAACAAGAAATATTCTAGATATGCCGCTGTCTGTGAACACACGCATTTAGGTAAGAAATGGAAAGATATGTAAACATTCAGCACACACGGGAAGCTAATCCTCAATGGATTATTTTTGCATTGAAAAAAAAGTTCTTAGCTGCAAAAATAATCATGTTGGAATATTTGGGGTTCAGGGCTGGGAGGATTTGCAGAACAGTAGACTGAAACTTTGTGCGAGTCCTTGTACTCCTTCAAGTGCACTGTTCACTGCACTACACAAATGATTTCTGTGATTTGGTGAGACCCTATTATATATAAATATAAAAAGAGGTTATGTATGCCTCCTTAAAACACAGAGATGTACCACTGTCACTGAATACCTCCCAGGAGATGTACCCAAGTTCGTGCAGTTGTTGAGCTCTCCCATTCAGACTGTAATTATGTCTGCCCCAAATATTTCCTTATGGGGTCTTTTTTTTGAGTTCAGCTCCAGTTCAGACCAAGAGCACCCTTTTCAGTGCTAAGCTGAAACTTTGAAAAAGAGAGTCATAAAGTACAAATAATTATTTTTGTGTTGCTGCTTTTCTCTTTGTGTGAAGTTTTCTGTATCTCAGTTTCTCAAGCCACCTAAACCCAGCTCAATATGGATTCCAGAGGGTCAATTTAAAAGTACACTTTCCTAATTACTTTTTACACACTAACAATTGATTCCTGGCATTTTTTTTTTTATTATTTTTTTTCTTCCTGCAGCAGGTGTCACCTTATTAAAGTCTCTGCAGCAATTAATGAAAAAGTGGAATATTCTGGGAGTTGTAGTCTTTCAAACAGAGCTTTGCAAGGACATATCTGTATTGGACCACTACAGCTCCCTGAACTTCCTCGCATCACTGCCTATGAAACGTCCTGCAACGTGACTAGTTGGGGGGGGTGGGGTGGTACTCACGGAGTTCCAGAACTGCAAATCACACAGCACCTTGCATCTGTGCATGGGAGCAACTGGGAGCCAGAATGGATGCCTGTGAACCAGTGCATGTTTAGGGTGGGGAATGAATAAAGAAATCTGGTATGAGGCAACCTTGTAATTTGAAATATTTCACAACCCAACTTGTGCCTTTACAACAGAGCTCTTCAGAAGCCCAGCCACTTGGACACTCTCCAGACACCTACATTTTGGTCAAATCATGTTACACTTAGCTGCTTTTAGACTTCTATTTGAACTAAATGATTTCTAGCGTTGTCTGTTTTCTTCACCTCCTCTGACCCACATCCTGGGGAACAGGTTGTCTGTCTGCAGTCCCTGAGTAGAAGAAAGATGCTGGGGTCACTTCTGCACCCCCATGTCCAGCTCCTCCATTGTTAAAAACTTTCTAAGCCTCAGAGAACTACTTTTATTTTTCTTTTTTATATTATTTTTTTTTAACAGCTTAACTCTCCACACTAGTTCATTCAGACAGACACAGGCTTCAGAAGAAATACAAAAGAAGTAACTCTAACAAGCTGGAGATACATAAAGATCTAAATAAAATATTAAAATCTTGGACATATTTCTTAAGGATCATAAGGTCCTTTCCAACACTAACCATTCTATGATATTTCTGTTCCTTTTGGCAATTCCTTGGCCTGGTCTCCGCCTTGCCTAATGAGCCTAGATTTAATCAGACCCCATTATTCATGATTGAAGAAATTAGGTACAAGTTGCATATTCCCTGGCAGCATATGGCTGGTTCCAGATGTAGACTTATATTCATTGACAGAGAAACTTGAGGGCTTTAGTAGAATTTTTCAAGTTATTATGAAACTGGAGTCCCCCAAACATCATGCTCATCAATTTGTAAACCTGTGCTGAAAGTCTTAACAGCAGCAGCTGTGCTTGCACTGTGAGCATTGTTGGTTTCTGCTGCTGAGCAGATGGTGTTAGAATAGTCTCTTTCATTGCCTTTTTGCATTCATGATCCTAGCTAGAGATCAGAAGGTGGGAAAAAGCATAAAAACTGTAAAATAAAGAGGTAGAGATACTGATGGCTTCTTTCTCCCCAAGGGTTCAATTTTAGTTTAACTTCTGTGCAATTGTTTTGGGAAATCTTATTTTAGCTAACCAGCCTGATTCTGCATCTAAGTCACAGTTTTGCTTTACCTGTACTAACACAAACTTTCAGTGTCTCTGCTGCAGAAAACCTCGTCTTCAAGTCACAGTATTCCTTTAGACTATTATATAATTTAAATTCCATAGAATAACTGAATACATGTATTTAAATATGTGGGAGAAAATGGGATTTTAAATTGCCAAAGAAGTATACAAGCCCTGAGGAGAGAAGGAAGAGAAATGGATGCTGAAGGAATCAGCTTCCACAGAGATCATTCACTTCGTAAGAAGGAACTTCAATTACTTGAAAAATGTTAGGAAACACATGAGAAAAGACCATGCTATTCAAGTTAATGACTTTATGTTTTACAGCCTTTGTCCTACATGCACTAATAAATTCTATAAACATCCAATACTTAGATCTGGCAGAAGATGTATTTATAATTAATATCTTTTTGGACTAAGTGGTGCTTATTTGTGATTTTCAGTAATAAATAGCATGTTTAATGCATCCCTAAAGAATGCCAAGAAATTCACGTGAGGTAAAAATTTACCTGCATCTTGTCTGCATTAGTGAAGCTCCAAATGCAGTTCTTGGATGCTCTCTTATCCCATAGTGTTCTTGGATGCTCTTTTATACCAGGGGAGATTTACCTTCTGATTTTTGAATATGTGCCACCACTTGGTCCCTAACTAAGGTGACTGAGGTGCAGTCATGCAAAGAAAAGAATAAACAAACAGGGAAAGGATAGTAGTAGAATATTGTTTTTAGATAAAACTTTCCTGCAAAAGACAGAGGTGTTTTGCTGTATTTATTTTAAAATAATGTTGCTTCCTCTTCTTCAAAAACCAACAGCCTTTGTTTTTATAATCCTCACCAACAAATAAAACATTTTGTCTTCGATCAAAATTTAATTATTTTTAAGTCTTCTGCAATAAGAAACACTTGTATGAGCCCACATGCTTTTGAAGATGAATATACATGTTAATGCAAGATTATTTATTCAATTAATTCAATGCATTCAATTATTTATTCTATTAATTTATCCAATGAATAACTAATTAGTTGTTGTTTATTTTAAAAGGTTCAAAAGATCCTTGAGTAATCCATGGACCAATACATCAGTGTAATTAACCAGAGGCAGAACTAAAGATACGTTGAAAATTTTTCATCTGCTGCTTACAGTGTCTGGACGTGCTGGTCCATAATGGGAGAGTGCTGTTCTTTGGAGAGCGTTGCTATCACTCTGTACCACTTGCTGCCTAAACACCCAAAGAACAAGGAAATGCATAATCATAATAACAGCCCCTCTTTCAGCTGTAGAGCAGTACTCACAATGGAAAATGAATGCCATGATTCAAACAGTCAAGATGCCACTGACTGCAGCTTCTCAATATGTCCTTGGTCCTAACCAAGGGAGCTACATCTAAGGTCCAGTGTTGCTTACCAAGAACAGTGTTTGGTAATGGTCAGTGTTCGAGGAGCACAAGGCTCCAAATTTGTCCTGCTCCTTATCTATGTAGCACAGAGTCCAAGACCAAATTTAACTATTACAGTGAAAGAAAGCATTTATTTACCCAGTAAAATTCAGTGTTAACCCAAAGACATTAATTAGACTGCATTAATATTTCCACACATTGTGCAACTAGTATCAGTTACAACTTCTGAATCTGCAGCTGTCCTTTAAGGTACACAGAATTTTTACAGCAAATTTGCCCAGCATTTTGTTTAATAGTGCAACATTTATTTACATTCATTCCGATTTTGTGGATAGTATAGCAAGAAAAGCATCAGCAACTGTTATTAGCTGTTTGGGCAGCAGACAAGGAAAATTGATATCTGTCAGCAAAATTAACTTAAAGCTTTTGTTAGAAGATCTAGAAGCACGAACCAAGGTACTAGCCGTTGAACTGGAGACTTACATTGTCCTTTTGAAGCTACAGAATGGTAATTCTTTTCTTGTTTTTGACTACATCACTGAAGAACTGGACACATGGTGATTAAAGTAAAAGAGATTTCCTATATTTCAATGTGGCTTTTGCTTTTAAAAATAATTCGTTAATAATTCAGTGTACTACTTGCGATACTTGATGAATCCTTTGTGCTAAAGTACATGAAAGAAAACTTTTACTTGGGAAAAACTAACTGCACAACTCTTTTTATATATAGCCAGCTCAGCATTGCTTTTTCTTTCCAACTGGATGCCTGAAAATCAAATAATTACTGAGAAATCCAATGTCTTAGCTGCAGTCCTTCCAGTCTGCGTGACGTTAAGCTTTTACTGTTATGTGAATGTTATTTTAGCATAAAGAGGTTACTCATGTTTGTATTTCCGGGAAGCAAACATAATTTGTTAGAAAAATCATGGAAAAAATATTCTGAGGTAAATCTTCAAACCTCTTTTGTGCTTTATTTTGAAACGTGTAATAAATGTACTGGTTGATGTCATTAGTCTGAAAGTTTGCTGGTAATCAAGAATAATTTATTAATCATAACACATTAAATATGTTAAGACTTTTTCAAGTATTTATAGAAATTTGCATAAATATTGTTTATTCATGTAAGTGAATTTGCAACTGATTATATGTAAGAAAAGTGAGTGCGATCAGTTCAGTGATTCTTCTGATGACTAATTCCATTAAGCTCTGTATAGTGGGGAAAAGACTACATCCTGCTGAAATTGATCTTTCCAAGGGAAAGTTACACAGCTGAATCTTTCCATATCTCTTCTGTCTGAATTTTGCTTTGTGACCCATTCAAATGTGTTCCAAAATCTTCTGAACTTCTTATTAACTTTGAGGTATTTCAGGGACCTAATCTAGTGAAAATTAGGCCTATGTTGAAGTTTGCCTTTATAGGAACTATGCACATGCAATACCTTAAAATGTGAGAATTTTGGTATTTTTCTTTATTCTTAATTACAGTTAGGACAACTACTGTTCAAATTTGACTGAAAAGCAAACTTGTTTACTTTTCTGAAAAGCTTTCAGTGAATTTAAAACAAACAAAAAGAAAAAAAATTTTTCCCTAAATCTTTTAAGATTGCTTTTTATGTTTGCTTCGATTAAACCTGTGAAACACCTTAAGCCTAAACGTAGTTTCTGTGAAATTAATTTTTAATTAGTATTTCCTCAAAAATAAGCAGCAATTTTCTACAGACAGTTTCCCAGTATTCCTCATTTAATACAGACTTCTCCTCCTGGAACTCCATAGGGTGTTTGACCTCTCTGAAACCTGTGACATTAATTGCAAATGTTCTTGTTAAATGTTTTGGTATAGTTTTCTATGTGAAATTAAGCTTAGCCAGAGAGATACTAAATGCCTTTTAATTTTTTTCCTCTAAACAGAGTAGGCGTTTTGTATCTGTAGACAGTAAAAAAAAATAATAGAGCAGAAAACCAGAGCATTGCTGTGTTTCAGGCAATTTCACTTGCCAAGACTACAATTTTAACGTTGCTGTTGTAGTTGATGTATCATGTCTATAACAAAAGCTGACTGAAGTGCTCATCTGGTCCAAAAGAAACAGAAAGCTAGTCACTGATATAGGCAGCATTACTGGCAACTGTGAATTTAGGCCATAAAAATGTGATTTTGACTTCATGTTGATCTCTGCAAAGCTATAGTACTACAGAGAACTATAGTTTGGTGGTCTTGTAAGTAGGATGTGAAAATCATGTAAGGTATTACAAACCTCCCACACCAAGGTGCTGTGCATCACTCTGTGAGATCATAACTGTGGGCAGCAAGCTCTGCAGGATGGCAAATTCAGCTCAAAGCAAGGCATGAAGGGAGATGAGTTTGTTCATCATCCTTCCTCTATTGCTACCTGTATTTTTAGAGTCAAAACTCATTTTGCCTCCTTAAGAAGATATGCAGCAAACATTTAAAAATTAAAATTGCATTTTATTTTTCCCTTCTTGAATATCAGATCCTGTAGAGACCCTTTCACTCTGCACTTTTCATGCCTTTAATATGATACTGTTTCATAAAACGTGAATGACGTTTTATGGCACGCATAAAAATATAAACCTGGAGAAATTACGAAGGTCAGGGTTTTTCAGACTGATAGCACAGTTGAGGAAAGTCTTGTTAACATCCTGTCCTCCTTCTGATTTTCAGAGAATAGACTTATTTTCCCCACCCACATCAGGTCAGTAGTAAACAATCTACAGCTCACTGAAATGACTGATAGTCTTTCAAGGACCAACTCACATACAGGGAGGTGGAGGTATCTTTAATCATGGTTTAGGTTGGGGGTTTTTTGTATTTGAGAAAATATTCTGTGTATGGAGAGGAGGAAAGGTCACTGGTTTTAAATTTATTTTTAGCCTTACTGAAAGCTGTTTGGCTGATAACAGTGGAGAATTAGATTCAGTGCCAGCCATAGAAATAGCATAATAAGCAGTAGAGATTTGTTATGCAAGTGTACAACTTCCACCTTGGTCAGGAGGAAGAAGGCCAAAAATCCAGCAATGACAAAGAACTCTCCACTGCCACCACTGCCCCCACAGCCCTGCAGTATCTGGCAGATAAAATGGCTGGGACTGTGCCAGCTGTGAGGATGCAGAAAGCAGCTGGAAAGGACTGATTCATGTCACGGCCCATATACTCAACAGCTATCGGGGGGAGCAAAGATCAGGAACACTTTGACCTCTATTTTAACCATCGACTTAACAAAGGCAAAAGGCTCTGTGTGCCACTATCAGTTCCCAGACTCATCCAGTACTTTCTTCAAAATTAAATTTTATCTTCAATATGGCATTCCAAAGCCCTAGTGGAAGACAGCAGAAAACAAGGTTGCATGCAAGGCTGTCTTTACACTTATCCATCTCCTGTTTGTCTATCTACCTATTTATCTATCTCCTGGAATCTGAAGGAAGCCGTTTATCACCTGGGTTTAAAGACAGAATTAGAATTTGATTTTTCTCTTCAATTGCTCTGTTTATGTGTATGTAATATTTTATTGAAAAATGCTTTCATAATAACCACGTTTGTCAAGAAATGAGATTTTGCAATGCCAGAGACCCCGCTGTGTTCTGCTAACTTTGAATTCATTACTGCAGAAAGGCTATCAATATTTTTTCATTATTACTATATCCTTTTGCTCTGAAATTATCACAGAGAGAAAAGCAGGCCAGATGCCATTTGCTTTCAGTGACATCCTACACATTCAAGTCTCTCATGAAATTCCCAGAGCAGCCCTTACTCTTTGTTTGATTTCGGTTCCTTCTGAACCAAAGCACAGATTTTGGTTAGCTTTCTGAGGAAACATGCAGACAAAAGATGCTCTGAGGGAAAATTATGCAATTTACCTTGAAAAGAGTAGTAGCAGTGAAGAGCTCTTTCCTTAAACTTCTGCAGGTGGAAACATGCTATGAACCACCAGTCCCTGACTGGTAACCAGCACCAGTGATAGCAGCAGTTACTAACCTTTTAGTGATGTCTCAAGGCTCCAAGATGTGATTGGAACTGGGCTGTGTCCTGAAGTATTTAGCCACTCTGGAGAAAAAGAAGTCATTTATCTGGGTGTCTGGGAAATGGTACACAGAAATGATATCCTAAATGGAGCCTGAAGGTGCTTGGGATTGCTCAAGAGCTGTAGTCCCCTTGTGCTCCTGGCATCAGCTAGGAGAAGGCTTTGAAATGTTTGTTCTTTAGTGGGTAGTCCCATCTCAAGGTCTAGTGAAACATGGCATCTGGTTTTGGCGTTTTGTTTCTTAATAACTTGGGTAGTTTTTTAATGAAACAGCTAAAAAACATCTGACAAGGAAAAATTAGACTTTTTTTTTTAATGCTTAATCAGAAAAAAAAAAAAAAAAAGTTAGCAAGATATTCCAACCTGTAGAGGAAACTCTTATACATGTTCAGTTCAGCCAGATATGTGTGCTGTGTTTTGTGAGGAAAGATGATTAATAACATTATTTCTTTTTCATTTTTACTTCTTATGACTGAAGTTTAATTAACTGTGTGCTGCCATTATGTAAATCGCTCAGATTTAATAATTGCAATGGATAGCAAAAGCCTAAGCTTTCCTGACTGAGATATCCATTGTATTTTAAGGTTTTTTCAGCACAAAAAAGTGCCGTTCTATCAACTAAGGAAATCAATACCACTGAGGAGTGAGGGTGATGCTGTTAGTCTTGGCCCATTAAGCTGTTTTCCAGGTCATGTTCAAAGACATCTGTTAGCAAGTCCAACAACAGCCAAAGAAAACAACATACTCAAGGCTATGAGGTTGAATATCTAGAGCCTGTGACAGTGTATGGACCTTAAAACAAGCTTATCCTAAAAATAGGAACATTTTGAAGGATTATCTCAAATGTTCAGCAGTACATTCAGAAACCCATCAGGATAAGCAGCACAATGTAGCAAGTGTGGCTGGAGACACCAGAGCCTTCAGTACTCCTGACTGTTGTTGATCTCGTGCGATGATCTGCAGCTGGTTGCTTCTCCTCTATGTTGTTTTCCCTGTTGGTCTGTGTCCAAAACAGGGAAGAGGTCTCAGGTGGCTTTCCATGCTACCAGGGACCGGTGTTGGTCTGCTTTGCCCGTCTGCTCACTTGAGAGCTATGTTGTGGTGGATATTACCAGAACACGAGACAGTGTCAGTCTAGAAATGGAGCTACCTTCTGAAATTTTGAAGTCTTACTGCTCCACTTTTTTCGGCTTTTCATTGATAAAGTAGAAATTAGACTTCATTCTTCCATAGCAGATAAGGAGTTCAGTCTTGGGCTCCAGCTGCAAATAGGAAAATGTGCAGTAAAGAGGTATTTATTTGGAGTATCTAAGAAGTAAATTTATAAGACAGGTTCAGCATTCTGTCTGTGAAAACTTCAATTTTAAAGATTTTTTTTTCTGCATAATGTTTTGTTTAACATTAATACAAGAGATGAAATCACAAGACAGCTGTTCAGGTTTTCCCTCTCTGTGACCATTTAATAAAGTGAACAGCACAACGGTTAACTATAGTTTTGTCAGGCGCAAAAAATGGGATGGTAGCCACCCCCTATAGTCAGTGCTCAAGGGCACTGTGATTGTCAGCCTCTTCATACACAGCAGCTTTATAGTAATCATCATTTCAGCAGCAATTGACCTTGCAAATATAAGGTCCTGAGGCAAAGAAATTATTTACAATATAGCTGCTGGAATGGCATCCAGGGTGGAGAGCTCAGCAGAAGTGTAACAGCATCTAAGACTGATGGCAAAAGGAGGCATATTTGCTTCCCAGACACAAGCAAGAAATGCATTATCAGCAAAGTGTGAAGAACCCTAAGAGAATTAACATTTCTCCAAGTTATTTTGGAAAAGGACTCACCCTTTTAGCTCTACTTAATATTGTGAGGTAGGAAATTATTTTGGCTCACACCTTGTGAGTGTGCAAGGACAACAGCATGGAGCATTTTATTACCGTAAATACTCTCTTGTTAAAACCACAGACATTTCTAGACGAAACTGGACCATACACCTAGAGTCCAGCATCATGTTCTAGCAACAGGTCATACCTGAAGTTTCTGTCAAACTCTGCAAGAGAAAATGCAATTATTTTGTTAATTTGCGAATCTGTGTGAAGTCTGTGGATTCTGCACAGGTGTGAATCAGACCAAAGCTTCAATCAAATCACAAGCTGATCTGTGCTGCCTCTTTGTCTTGCTTTTTCCTTGAAGTTCCTGGAGACTCCTTGAAGATGGTGAACATCTGTTGGTCATTGCTGCCACAGACACACAACAGAAATATCAACAGCAATCTTCTCTCCCTCAAAAGGTTTGGGCTGCCAGGTGGAGCTGCTGTGGGAATGTGACATGTTCCCCTCTCTTCACTGTTCTCGGGCACTAGGATCCCTCATGCAGCAGCATCCTGCCTCCCATGGCTTCCCAAGGGCAGTAGCTCCAGCTGTCAGGGTGGAGCACCTCCAAACCAGGCTGTTCCGAGTGCCTGACTGGCTCTTCAGGTATCTCTGCATCATCTCAAGGGCCAGCGAGCATGCTAGGTCAAGCATCTGTACTTTCCCCAGACTAATCATGGAGCAACGAGTGACATATCAGAGGCTAACCAGGTAATAAAAGGACAAGTCCATCAGTTACAGCTTTTTTCACAGAGAGGGTATCAGGCATTGGAAAGGCTGCCCAGGGAAGTGGTGGTGGAATCACTGTCCCTGGAAGTGCTCAAAAACTGTGTAGATGAGGCTCCCAGTGACATGGTTTAGTGGTGATCTTGGCAGTGCTGGGGTAATGGTTGGACTTCATGATCTTAAAGGTCTTTTCCATTGATTCTATGATTCAAGCTGAAAGGCACTGCCAAAACTGGCAATCTAACAAAAAGGGGAAGACCCTGCAGCATCAACACAAATAGATCTCCTGGCAGCAAGTAGAGTAGCCCTTCTGCCTTTCTCTCCCCATGTGTGTCCCCATCACTCATCCTAAGATGTAAAATTTCTTCCTGATACTCTCAGATACAGGTTGAGATGGCCTGACATTCAGTGAAGATTTCTCTTTCCTTGAAGATTTCTCTTTCCTAATCCATATTTAATTTTTTTGATTCCTAATGTACACATCCTGGTATCTTAACTGTAGGCTTACTTAGTGTTTTGGTAGCTTTTTAATGATAACTTTGTTAATAACTATCAATGGACAATAAGCTTTATTGTCTAATTGTGTTGCTCATTCAAAAATAATTCTATCTTTTCTTAATTTTCTGCCCTCTGAATTTAATAACAAGCTCTCTTCATTTTGTATTCTGTGGGGACACATCTGGAGGCATTTGTGCCTACTTCTTAATGCCATGCATTAATTTGAAAGCCGTTGTCAACACCTTTTGGTGTTTTTTCTAAAAATAAGCTGTCCCAAACTTTTCAATCTCTTTTCATACAGATGTGGTTTCTAAATCCACCCGTTCCTGTCATTAGTCTCTTAGC
Organism: Psilopsiagon aymara; assembly: GCA_024733675.1. Lineage (NCBI taxonomy): Eukaryota > Metazoa > Chordata > Aves > Psittaciformes > Psittacidae > Psilopsiagon > Psilopsiagon aymara. The sequence continues at coordinate 6,827 of JANRGW010031652.1, read as the reverse complement.
TCCCTCAATTTTTTAAAATAGGGCAGCTGGAGATGAGCATCATGTCTCAGGTGACAGTGTCACTTTGTAATGGAATTGCTACATTTTCAAGCTTATTTTCGCATCCTTGTTGCTCTAACATTTCATTTGATGTAAATTTATTTTCTGACTGCTGCAGCCCTTTGGGTGACAAGGTATTCAGTGTACTCCTAGAGTTCTTACAGCTTTAATGTAGTCTGCGGGAAGCTGTTTGAATAACTCAGTCTTTCACCCGCTGCGCATCACACTGGTCAGCACCAAAGAAGTGACAAGGATCAGTCAATTATTAAAGATTTTACAAGTAATCACAGATACCAAATAAACTCCTGATAGGTGAGATGTTTTAGATTATCACCACTGAGTAGTAGTAACGTAGGTGTGAGATGGATAAAGAAATTAAGACACTTGGAAACAAGGATTTCCAACACCTTTCATTTCTGCTGCACACCTGAATCTCTTAGAAGTAAAGGTCTGGAATAGCTGCATAGTATGGCTGAATGGCAATACTCACCTCAGTGAGACCTGTTCTCTAGGGAAAGATCATAAGAATGTGAAAGCATTGTCTTGGAAAAAAGGCATTCTTTCCCAAGGACAGGCGTCTTTAGACCTGCTGTAACAGCCATGGCATTCTGCTACCTGGCTCCCAGGCTTAATTATGTTTCATCAGTGACTAGACACAAGACACCTAGTCTTATAAGGCATGAGAGAACTAAAGCAAAAGCTTGAGCCATATAGGTTATATACCCCCAAAAGTATCTGCTCCTCTATCATAGGTGTGCTTTCGTTTTAAAAAGTGAGTAATTCAGTGGCACATTGCAAGAGGAAAACAAGAAATCTCTCTCAGATCACCTAGAAATGTTAATGTATCGAATCACACCTAACCATAATGTCAGGCTATTAATTTCAAACAATATCTGACATCCCATTGAAACAAGCTGTTATGCAAGCAGTGATAATCCTTCAATTTAATGGAATTTCTGAATTTAATACCACATGTCTGCACTACCACCTCATCTTTATTTCAAAAGCAAAGATTGAGGAAAAAAATCTGAAAGGAGCACCTTTTGACTCAGAATACCAACCTAGGTGTCAATTGGTTTGAGAGAAGCATTACATTTTGAAGATTTACAAAAATGCTATCTTTTATTGCTATTTCAAACACAAGTAGGCAAGACTAATATCTAGTGAGATGAAAATTAAAGTAAAAAATTAAAGAGTTATGTTCAGTGGAAGAATTTAAGGATATATAGAAAAATATTAGAGAAGTCTGTCTTGGGTAGTTTAAATTTTTTGTTGCTATAGTAATTTGTTATGGTGCATATCTTCAGTACTGCTGTTCTACTAAGTCCCTTTTCTTGTCAATATTCATCTTATAAACCCACAGAAGGGAATTCAGAAGCCTGTGCACATGCTGTACATGTTATAAATATCAGCTACTATAGTGTTAAACTTCAGCTGCATATTTTTTTGTGTATTTCAGCAATCATAATGATCATGATGGTGTAGTTTTGATGAGCATGTGGGCTTCCTCTGCATCAAGCATCTGTATCTACGCAAAGGACCTATTTCAGCCCCTGGAAATGGAGGTTGAGTGTATGAGTTGCATAGTAATCCAAATTGAGATTGGTGTCAGATTCCCTGAGTGAGTTGCCTGCAGAAGCAGGGGAAAAAGGGAGAGGGAAAGCAAACTCAGCATAGCCACCTTTATGTACTCCAACCCAAGGACAGGGAGCGTGTGGGGGTTTCACTTTTGTTTTCTCACCCACCAAAAGAGCTGGTGTGTCAGAAAACACAGATTTTAGTATGTGTGGTTGCCCCCTCAGGAAAAGAGACTTGGGAATGGATTACAGTGACTCCCCAGCCCTTGCTCTGGAACAGCACACTTACACGCTTCCTTCGCTGCACCTCATGACAAAGTCATGCCTAACTCTTAATAATCTCCTGAGGCTAAGCTGCATCAGCATTACCAGAGCCCTCACTCTATCATTAAATATCCAGTGCTCCAGCCGCAGGACATATTTGTTTTGCAGTTGCACTTCCCTGAAAGTTTTCTGATTATATATTCGATTTAGGAAGAATGAAAGGAATACTCAAGAGATACCTTTCCTCCGATACTTAAAACCAGGCAGTCAAGTCAGTCATTGCTTTTAAAGTCTCCAGGGATTTTTTGTTGTTGGGTTTGTGTGTTGTTTTTGTTCAGCATGGTTTTAATTGAAAATCTAACAGTAGTTGGCTGACTGGAATGATTTTTCGCCTTAAGCCCTTACCTCCTCATGTTTTATACAAATTCTGCTATAAAAAGTCTGCATTAAGGGTTAGACTTTTAAGCCCCCTTTGCAATTAAAATGTACTTCATATTGCATCTATACCTAGCACTTGGCTGAAGCAACCTCTAGGCAGTCTATGCAGCAGCATCAACATCTACCTCTCCATATGTCATAACTCGGTTTCAAAATGTAGCTTGGCTTCATTATAACACAGATGAGCAGCAGGTGCCAGCTCATTATAAAATGCCGAGTCTGAAAAAGAGTGACTTTTTACTCTTAAATTTCTCTTGAATCTGTGCAGTTATAAAGGAAGCATGCCTTATGAAATGATCTCTTCAAAGCATCTGTAGCCATTATAATCTCCTATAAATAGCTCTCACCAATATCTTAATCTCATTAAAAAGTAAGGAGAAATATAGGCCCAAAATAATTCCCCATAGACTGGATGACATTTTTTAAAGAGACGTGGATTAAGGGGTCTGCAAAAAACCAGAAGCATCTGTGCCATCAGAAAGAAAACGCCACCAGAAAGAAAAAGCTATGACTGCCTCTTCATGTAGAGGGAGAACATTTGCACAGTGTCCTCTCACATGTGCCATCGTGTTTGAAGTGAGGAGAACTGCAGCTAATTAGCGTGTCTGACTTGTTAATTAGCTTCTCTGGAAACATGAGAAATATATACTTTTAATAATACAATGGCTTAGAGGCTCAAAACAGTTAAGTATCACAACAGGAAGCACTGTGGAGCAAATGGCAGTGTATACAGAGAGATCAGGAAGAGGGAAGGATACTGGGGTTTTATAAAAGTGCCAATAAGCTTTTAAAATATTAGTAACCACTCTCATGTTCTCAGCAAGGCAAATGAAGCATAGTGAGTGTCCCACCTCCTCTCTACCACTGCACAGCAGAAGTCAGAGGCAATTTTTCTCTTATCACCTAGTTCCTCAGTATACCATTTCCCTGATTCTTTGCATCTTTGCAGATATGGGGGTGGCTGAACTGAGAGGTGAATCAATCTAAGTTATATACGTCTACTGATTAAAGAGGAATTAAAAATGAGAAATACAATGTGGGGGTGGTGCTTTCGGGCTGTGGTACTTTCTCATCCTAGACTCCTGTGGAAAGGCTCTATTTTCTGAGGTGGGAAACTGGTTTCATATGCCAATGTAATTAACTGCACTGCTGGTAGCCAACATGGACTTCAGTCCCATTCTCACTCTTTACCTAACAAGCAACCTCATTCATGGATGACCACTGAACTCTACTGATGAGAGCAGAGTTGCTTTAGCGGTGGGAGGGTTGCTGCATTATTTGCTTTGCTGTGAGATAACATTCCAGTTACTGTTATTTCCTTCCTTTGAAAGTTTATTTTACCAAACCAGCTGAAAAGCCAGGACAGTTATTATTCTGAGCATGTGCGCATTCAGGCTGCCAAGTTAGCAGACATGTGAGGGAGACTTTTTGCAGAAAGAGGCGGGATTTGCCACATACAGACAGTTGGCTTCATCAACATTAGAGATGATGTTGTTTCTCCCCGAGGTGTGGAGACTTTTTTGTGAAAGGTGTGGGGACTCCGTGCAAGCAGCCCTGGACTTCAATAACCGCTTTCAAAGGAAACAGGAAACTGTAGACAGTACTCACAGTTTTTCAACATATTCAGGTTCCAGCTTGAACTTTATCCTGTTCTTTTCTCAGTGGGTTTCTTTCACTTCCAAAGAGAAAAGAAATGCTGCCTCCCTTGTGCCCATCTCACCTTATACTCTTCTCCTTGTTCTGGCATACAAAATGTAAGTCAAGGAGCATATTTTGGACTGTAGAGCACTCTTTGCTCTCCCCTTTCATTTATGAATTGATTCTTGACATCTTGATTTTCTTACTTCAAAAGCCTGCTCTTGAGCAAGGAGAAGCAACACTAGGGCAGGCAATCATCATTAGTCTGCTCCCTGAGGCAGCAGTGTGCATATTTCTGCTGGCCCTTTTGCCAGTGCCAGCATCTTGGAAAGCTTGCACATGACTTAAAGACTTAGACCAACCATCTGAGCCCCTTGTATTTTAAAGACTTTAACTCTTCTTTCCGTGAGAACTCTTCCCTGAGACATTGGCTGTCTGTTTTCGAGCTTGGCTTCCTGTCCTGGAGGCATGTCAAACCCTAACTCCCTCTAGCACCTCCATCAGCCTGTCCTCAGTGAAAAAGGGAGCAGAATGAAGAGCATTTGCAGTAGGGCTTTAAATACCCAGCAAGAGGAGAAATCACGTGGGAGAAAAAGACGATAATTGAAATATACAATTCTTCCAAAATGCTTTCAAGGAAAGATGGTTCTATAGTCTGAAAAGAAAATCCAGGGCTAAAATTTAAGACAGAGATAGAAGACCAAAAGGGCTAAAGTAATGTGAATGGAGAAGACTCAGTGTCAGCCGTGATCTGGTTGGAGCACGTTTTGAATCATCTTCGGATGAATTTAATTGGTATGAAATGAGAGCATGTGGTGGGAATGTCAAACACCTCGGTTGAAAAACCCAAGCTTGCTAAGAAGCAGAAAGCAGTGTCCAGGAAGTTCCTGTGATGATGGATTTTCACCTGTTGGTAGGCTGAAGAATGAGATCCTCTTCTTGTCAGTGTCCCTGGGTAAAAGCAATTTGAGCAGTCTAGGGCCCAATTGAATATAGCATCTGCCAAATCACTGGGTGGTAGCAGGGGGAGATGTTTTGGAAGGGGTACTAAAATAACCATAAGTAGCTCTGCTGGAGAAATATGTGACAAAGGCAACACAAAGGAAATTATGTACTACAGTATTTTTTATAACTGGAACAGTGAAACTAATGGGGAGCAATATTCCAAGGGCATACAACTTGATGAGTGGCCTTTTCCTGATCCTTCATAAGGCTGTAGCCTTCTCCTTCTTAGGAGGCATTATTAGAAATGTTTTTCCTGTTTGAGAGATTTTTACATCACATATTAATATCTGAGGCTTACTTTCTTCTGGCAGATTTCAGTAAAATTGTTGAAAGGGTGCAAATGTTATTGGAGTAAGGACCGATAACATGCACATAAATGTAGACAATGGTTATAATTGCATAAACCTCATCTCCTAAGCAAACCAAGCTAAAAAATATATAATTACTTTAACTTGGTCCACAGGCACATGAAGCAAAAACTGCTGAGGTTTTAATTTTCTGACTGGGGATTTTTTTAATAGTCAGTATGATTTATACAGGGCCTGAAATAGCCATGCATTTCTCAAGAAAACAGACAGATGCTAGGACATGAAGAGTAACAAGAGTGCAGAACAGTGGGGAACCTAGGAAAAAATCTTGAAATTTGACCTCTTCAGAAATTGCAAAAAAGGAATTAAACAGGTAGTCCCTTGCACAAAGATTCTCACTGTTTTATAATGATTTGGTTTTTTCTAAATATAAACACACACAAAACATTTTTTAAAAAAGGTCTTCCATGAGCTGGATATATGGATAATGTATTCTTTCAGAAACGTGGGAGCACATTTTGCAAGAACAAATAATTCTGACAGAACCTGGCAACTATTTTGAGAAACTGGCATCACTGCCATTTTTACTGCTGCAGGAAAGGTAGTTCCACTGTAAATCAGCCAAGGGCCAGGAAGCATCTTTGTCTGTGACAGGGCTGCCAGAGTCCCAGGGCTGCTGCTTGGAGCATCCTTGCAGTCATGACATTTTGGGTGGTTTTGAGTAGTGGCAGCTGCCTGATGGCCTGGAATAACATGGGGAGCTGTAGCCTCTGGAGCATTAGAGCTGTTGCGGGCAGTTGTGTTGTGTTTTGAGGCACAGTACTGATTTTTTACAGCTATAGCAGAAAATGAAGCTGCACAAACTATGTATAGTTGGTGAGTAGACTTAGTTTGAATAGTATCTTGTTTTGAAACAAGGTACGGAATAACTTGATCTTAACACTTCTCAGTTAACTACAGGCAAATCTATCTATTAACGTAAAAGATGAGGAATACTGCACCGCAAGGAAAACTGAAATGCATGAAAGAAGTACAGCTGATGTCTTTGCTTTATCAGGCAAAAATTTTAGTCACTTGGCTTCTTCAGCATTATCTCCACCACAGCTCTTCAATTTTAGAGCAATAACTGATCATCTGAGAAGATACGGATCATGATCAGTGTCTGGGACCAGAAACTGAGAAAGAAACTAACAAGAGACTCAGAATTTACCCTATTGTCTACTATAACTTACTGAGATTTACAGTAAATTTATGTGGAGATCTGGGGATAGCAGTAAAAGATCATGACTCCTCAGAAGCTTTAGAAAGAATGTCTTAGCTGAGCTGAAGCAAAGCTAACCAAAATAACAGTTTCATGTGCTTGAAATTACATACTTGGACAAGATATGAAGTCATTCAGATACACAGACACATCACAGAAAGGTTGCTGTGATTGATGCATGTACTTCAAAAGCTAGGAAAAGGAGAGAAAGAATACTTGGACTAAGGTGCTACACAGGAGCATCAGCTTGCATCCATCAGCAGTACCCTGAAACCAAAAAAGATACAAATGCTAGAA
>JANRGW010031651.1:38216-63758 GCA_024733675.1 Psilopsiagon aymara | reverse complement strand
GCACCCTCACAGGGAAGAGCTTCTGCCCAAGAGCTCATCTCAGTCTCCCCTCTGGCAGTTAAAGCCATTCCCCTTGGTCTGTCCCTACAGGCCCTTGTCCAAAGCCCCTCTCCAGGTTTCCTTTAGCCCCTTTAGAGGCTGGAGCTGCTCTAAGGTCTCCCCTCTTCTCCAGACTGAAACTGCCAAATGCTCTCAGCCTGTATCCATAAGCGATGTGTTCCAGCCCATGTTCAGCTCATATCTTCCAGGCACCAGGGACTTACAGATGTTCCTTTGGTCCTTTAGACCAACTTGCACTGGGTGTGAAGAGCTCAAGGGTGGCTGAGAGCTGAGCAGACTTTCCACTGGTGGAAGCAATACAAAGGTCTTCAGCTGAGTCCAAGGATGAAGAAGGATGCATGTTCCTCTGCTCCTCACAGTAAAAGCAAGACGCAGGACAGTAGGATCAACACCAAGCTTTTGGTCGAGTTACCACATTTTCCAGAGATGCCAGAATGGATCCCCAAGTACAGCATCACACGAATGCACCTTTGGGAACCCAAGCTCTGGTCTATCTATGCCAGTTCATTTGGGGTTCTCTGCAAACTGTATGACTTTGTGCAGCGCAGATTGCCATGGAAATGCATAAGCATGTCTAATGGTGTGAGGTGATACTCTCCCAACCCTGACGTCAACTGCCTGGCCTACTGCATATGTGATCTTAACTCCAAGAAAGGGTTTGAATTCAAGGGAGTGAGGGACACTTGTATGAGCCTCCACTGATGGAAATAATGCTTAGCTTTATTCTTTCCCTGTGTTTTTCATGCCAGACTGCCATGAAAAGACACTTACATATCCAATTCCATGGCTTTCCTTTGGCCTTTGCTAGTAACACAGAATTATCTATTCCTTTAGAATTCTGATGTTTAGGAAGTAGATAAAGCACACTAAAAAGCCCAGCCGCAACTGTAAAGCAAATACTGCTTTTCTCTCATGGAACCATTCCTTTGACTTGTTATTTTGAGCTCCATTATGGATGCTTTGCAATGACAGCTTTGTGGAAAAGGAGGCTGTCCTTTGGGCGGGGATAGAGTTCATTTACTCCCTAGGAGCTGATACAGTGCTGTGATTTGGATTTAAGATGCCACTAACATTGATAAAACAGGGATGTTGTAGTTGTTGCTGAGCAGGGCTGACCCTAACTAAGGACTTTTCAGTGTCCCATGCTCTGCAGTGAGGCGGGGGGCACAAGAAGCCAGGAGGGAGCACAGCCAGGACAGTGACCTGAACTGGCCAAAGAGATATTGCAAACCATAGGATGTCAGGCTCATCTGGATGGGATAGGGCTTGGCTGGGAAGGGTTAATCGCTGCTCAGGATGGGATTGGTGTTGGTCAGCTGGTGGTGAGCAGTGGTATAGAGCATCACTTGATTTTCTAGAAGTTTATTCCTCTCTTTTTATTATCTCCTTTTCATTAAAATTATAACTATTATGTTAATTATAATTATTAAATTTCACTGTAGTTCAGTTATTAAACTGTCCTTATCTCAACACAGGGGCTTTCCCTTTTCCCAATCCTTTTCCTATCTACTGGGGCAGAGGGGAGTGAGCGTGCCTGGTGCTTATGTGCCAGCTGGATTAAACCATGCCAGAGGTTAACTGCTAAGGTTAGAAAGGTTCAAGCATAATCTAGAGTGCCCTTGGCAAACGCAGAAGTGTTTCAGTGGGTCTCATTCATCATTGCCTGACTGCTTAAAGTGGTGGAGTTGCTCATTATTGTTTTTATATGCCTTTACAAGAGCTGCAAAAGAGCCAAAGAGTAAAGTACCACAGTTTACCTCCCTTAACCCACACTCAACAGGGAGCAATAATATTTAAGACCTCAGAGTGCAATGTAAAAAGTTTCTTCTTCAGAAACCAAATTTCCCAGCATAAGCCACTTGGAAGCTCAGGCTCAGCTCCAGAAAGGAGGTTTCTGTTTCTTTGTCTATGAAAGCATTTTGGAGCTGGTAGCAGGGAGCTGTTATTGCCAGCTGGTGTTGTCAGACCCGCTTTCATAAAACCATTGTCTATCTCTAAGCCAACCGGTGGCTTTTCTCCTCATCAGTCCTGCCAAAGCTTTTTCCTCCTTGTTCATTCCACATGCTACATGCACTGGCATAGAGTCATTTCAGTTGGGTACTCTATGAAGCCAAGTTACTGGCTGGAGTGGTTGGAATTCCTTTGTGCTGCTCTTCAGGTGCTTTTCTGGTGAACTATGATCCATCTCCATTTCTGGATCTGCTGTCACTGGCATCAAATTGGTAGAAGTGGGATAGATTAAAGTTCCCCTCTCCTGGCAAGCTGGTGAAGATGCTCTTCCCTTTCTCTGACAGGTAGACCCCACCAGCCCCCAAAAGACCAAGTTTCTCAAAGCCAGACCCATGGTCTAAGTAGCTGAACCCCTGGTTGGAACACCAGTCCTGCAACCATTTGTTGAATAACCAGATTTGACTGGTCCTTTCAAACCGCTTCACTTGGACCAGGAGGATTGATGAGAAAACTCCCTGTGCTGCTCCAGTGTCCCTTCACCATTCTCCTAGGGCTTGATAATCCATCATGATAGTCCTCAGACTGCTCCTGGCTGTATCCCTGGTGCCCATGTGAAACAACAGCAGTGGATGATAGTATGTGCAGTGTATGAGGCTTGTTTGTTCTTGGTGACATTGCCCATAGCTAAGCAGCACACCTCTCTCAAGAGCACATCAGCTTGGTACCTCCACACCTCTCAGAAGAGTACCTTGCCAAGGATCTTTACAAAGCTATTACGGAGATGAAGATGTGTTGATGCCAGTGGAGAAAACAGTGGGGAATGGCAGTGCAGAGTGAACAGTTAAGTCCCATGAGTTTAAAAGCAGCTGAACCCAAAATGGAAAAGGTACAGAGAGACTATGTGGAGGATTAAGGGAAAAGTAGCTGTTGTAGAAGGGAGGATTATGAGAATTCAGCTTGTTTAGGCCCAGCAATGGCTGTGTGAAGGGCTGTGATTACTTTGTAGAAAATATGTCAAGGGGATAAGCACTGAGAGGGAAACAGCCATTTCAGCTAAATGATGATGCTGGTTTTGGAGCTAATGGTATAAATTGGTCACAGATAACCATATCATGGAAGTTAGGAAGGGTTTTTTTAATACTTGAAGGAATGAACTCCTGAAGGAACTGCTCAGTGGGAATAATGGGGATCATCTCTTGTGGATGGGATTATAGGATGTAGTTGCCGGTAACAGGAAGAACATAACATAAAGAACGGATTGGGTGTACACCTGGGTTGTGGGTGCTGGGCACATGCAATGCAGGTTCAGCAATGAAGTGTGGGTGCATGGGAAACCTGGAAAAACATAGTCATATCCTGACCTGGAAAAACATAGTCATATCCTGGAAAACCCTTTCTCCTGATTCTTGGAGACATGTGGTGTGAACTCTGTGGTTTTCATAAGACCTGTGCTGCAGACACTCTCCAGTCTTACCAGGTCTCAAACTTACATGTTAATGTCAAATTGAGAGCATCCTTGAGTGTTATTCAATGTTTTCAAGTTCAAGGGGTGGTAAGAAGGTCCCAGGAGTTTTGCTAATGGCCAATCTGACTGAAATGAAGGCACTACATGTGGTGGGACTTTTATCATCTATATTGATATAGCATATGTGAATGCTGTTGTATTAGACACTGTACAAAGATAGATCAGAAACATGGTGTCTCCTCTCTACTGCTTAAAAATAATATAATGTTCTCTCTGATTTAAGAGGTGTCTGAGAAGAAGGGAGAAAAAGAGGGGAAAGCATCCAGGAAATTGATTCTGACCAATAGCTTTCCAAAATACAACAGAGAGCCAAATGGAAACCTTGTTTGAAAGTGCAGTAATACACTCCCTCTAGAAATGAGTTAGTTGGTCTTGCTTTTATCCACCTGGGAACTCTGATTACTGTCTCATGAAACAGAGCACCTGGTCTATTATCCCATATATAAGTGAGAGCAAATGCACTGCTTTTCATTACAAAGCATGGCTCCCCTGCAGGGCAGCTGCACACACTGGAATAGACTGCAGAAGAGGAAAGACATTTGGAAGTTTGCCCTCAGGTTTCCTAGAGAGAGAAAGCTGTGATAGCAGGGAGAGGAATAGACACTCTGCCCATCAGGGTTTCCCTCCCATGGTTAAAAAGTGATTGTTGTTGCTATTAATTAGAGCTGTATGGAAACATTCACAGGCAAACCTGAAGCCACATTAAACATGCCTTGCAGGGATGTGTTAGAGGCTTAAACTGCAAATCAGCTCCCTTGAAAGATGCACTGTAATGCCTGAAGGGGATGAGTGCACGAGCTGGAGGGCTGGAATTAAGTGATGTGGGAATGCATTTAGGACAAACCAAGGGCCAGATGTGGACTAATTAAGACTCACTTTCTGTGGTATTAGGGGATGTGATCTGTGACTGGCATCCCAGGTCTGCGCTGAATGAGCTGATCAAGCTCCTGATTTTGCCCTGAGTCCATTTTGTCCCCTTTTGAATCCTAAATTTTGTGCTGAGAAGCTCCACTCTAAATGAGGACAGCAATGACCCTGCTAATATCACTCTGTGCTGCAGTCAGAGCTGGTACTATTGGAACCCTCAGGTACTTTGTTAGATCCAGCCCGCAACCCATCTCCAGAAGTATTATCCTGATGCAAAGGAGAAGTATGATCAGGTCTTGGTAGGTATGAAAAAGTAGGGACGCTCTGCTTAACCAATGCAAAGAAAGTAGCAAAAACTAAATCCATGCTAGTTGTTCGGTACAAAGTAGAATTAAGCTATTTGAATGGATGAGGGTGGCTTTAGCAGAGCTCCCTTGGACATTGAAATCACCTCTCGGTCAGCAGTGAAAGGTTCATGCTGATGAAAATGCAGCAGGACAGAAGCACGAAGAGTCTGCCCTAGCCAACAGTTCAACATCAGCCCTGAGGTACGTGTCAGACTGGAATGCGAAAGAGTTTTCCATCTCTCGCTGGCGTGTTCCAGACCATTTGCTTTGACTGTGTGCATATGTTTTTGATTCACCAGCACCTTTACGCAGTCACTTATAATCCACATTTGCTGGGATTTAATGAATGTTTGTTCGCTGGAGCATTTTCCAGGGAGTGTGCATGGTGTGCAGAGAGAGCCCACATCCCAGCAGTCTCCAACACAAGCTAAGGTGAGGAATCAAGCTCAGAAGCAGATCAAGAATGTATTATGTGACGTGCACCACCTGCAGTGCGAGACAGAGGGGGACTCTGGATGGGAGTCTTGCAGGAAAGTCCTAGCAGTCATGCAGATTGAGCACTTCCTGCCAAATGCAGTGGAAAATCCCAGGGATAATCATGAACCTGCTGAAATCCCCTTAAAATCCAAATATAGCCCCAGGCACCACCACGCTGAAGCTCCTCAGCCTTCTGTTCCCACCACAAGGTTTGTTCTCTGGGTCGCTACTACCATCATCCAGATGGAGAATGGAAGCAAAGCAGGGTCTGTTGGTTGCATGTTGAGAAACATCCCAGGAGTCCCAGATGTTCAGGAGAGACAGAAAGGATACAGACAGAGCTAGGACTGAATGTGATTCTCATGAAGATCCAGGACTCATGCAAAAGAGGGAATGCAAGGGCTCTGTGAGTACTTCAGAGAGTGTTGGGAGCTCAATCTGCTTTGTTGACAGAGCAAGCAATGCAAATTCATAATTACTCTAGATAAACACGTTCAACTTAATTACTTCACCCATTTGATGGCTGTGCAAATGATGCAGTGACTAATTGAGACTGTTCTCCTTTCTTCCTTGCCGGGAAAGCCAAGGGGCTTGGGAAGGATGTGTCAGGAAAGCCAAGGAGCGGACAGAAGAGTGGATGTCAATGTCAAGCAGCTCTGAATCTTGCTTATGGACATGAGGCTGTGACCAGGAAACTGGCTGGGATTTCAGAAGCTTTCCCTTCTATCTCTTTGCCCTCAAATGCAGCTGCTACTTGGACAAAATCAGCCTGGCTTTAAAGTAGGTCAGACTCTGGAGAACTGAAGTCATCTCAGGATGCTCTGTAGAAAAAGAAATACATGTCAATGTGACACCACTCTCTATGGTGGCTTTTAATAGAATTGCTGTCCATTTACTGAGCCATGTGATTCAAACAGTGGCTGTAATACAAGAGAAATGCTGCAACCAGTGGGGACAACCCATGGGTCACAAATCCCACCTGAAGGGATGGACTCAAAAAGAGATGAGGACAGCACAAAAGAACTATGGAAATGGAGGTTCAGATTCTCAAGTTGCTTCCCAAAAAAATGGACTTGGAGAAGCACCAGGGTCCTGAGCCTCTTTTTAGCAGATTTGGGATCCCAAAACCCTAGTTTTGCACTCAGATTTCAGTGTGTCTCATTAAGTAATGGCAGATTTTTTTTATAGTCTATTAGCAATTTAGTCTGGACTATTTTAATAGCATGAAAGCATCCTGGACACTGTTTAAGTCTTAGACACATAATTAGCAGTTTAGGGTTTTGAACAGATTGTTAACAGTTTGGGAATCAGCAACACCAGGATTTCAAGCACCTGCTCACCAGCTGTGAGCTTTGGAACCTCCCTTTTAGCAGCCCATGGGAGTTTCAAACCTGTTTTTCAGGGAAGTGTTTCCATTGGAATCACAGAATCTGTCCTGGTTTGGGTTGATGGGACCTTAAAGCTCCTCCAATTCCAGCCCCTGCCATGGGCAGGGACATCTTCTGCTAGACCAGCTTGCTCCAAGCCCCTGTGTCCAACCTGGCCATGAACACTGCCAGGGATGGGGCAGCCACAGCTTCTCTGGGCACCCTGTGCCAGCGCCTCAGCACCCTCACAGTAAAGAGCTTCTTCCTTATCTCCAACCTGAACTTCCCCTGTTTCAGTTTGAACCCACCTCCCCTGCAGTCCCTAATGAAGAGTCCCTCCCCAGCATCCCTGTAGCCCCCTTCAGACACTGGAAACTGCTCTGAGATCTCCACGCACCTTCTCTTCTCCAGGCCGAACAGCCCCAGTGTTCTTCATACAGGAGGTGCCCCAACCCCTGATCATCCTCGTGGCCTCCTCTGGCCTCGCTCCAACAGCTCCATGTCCTTCTTATGTTGAGGACACCAGAACGGCACACAGTGCTGCAAGTGGGGTCTCACAAGAGCAGAGGGGCAGGATCACCTCCTTCCTCCTGCTGCTCAAGCTAGCTTGCAGAGGAACTCACGTTTTGTCTCCTGACATTCCACAGCAGCCAAATCCTTCTGCTTTGTTTTCCTGGGAGGCAGCATTCCCAGGCACTGCGACGGCTGAGCTGCAGTTTGTCCTGCTTGCTTTGTGCTCTGAAATCTGCATTTAGCTTAACACATTAAGCCAATCTGTTTCCCAAACCCAGCTGCAACTACAACCCTTGGCAGCACTGCTGATCTGACACAACTCACAGGCTCTTTGGAAAGGCAGTGAAGAGGAGAGGAGGAAGAAGATGGAAAAGCAGATCAGCAAAGCACTTCTGAGTGCTTTTCCCTTCTCCCAGAGCCACCCACCATTCAACAGAAACACAAAAAGGAAGAGAAACAATATTTGCTGACTCTCAGAGGAGTGCGAGGCTGAAGCAAACACTGTGTGAGGGACCTACGCATTATTTATGGCTCTGTGCAGTGTGCTATCCTTCGCTGGATGAGCAAGTTTTCTTGTTCAGAGAGATGCTCTTAACAGACACTTTAAACCCCAATCCCTCTTTTCTCCACTGAGCTGAGACTGTAGGACATGAAGGCACAGCTGAGTTTCCTTCATCTCCGCAGGGAAAAGCAGCCAGATGGATTTGTCAGACCAGTTGCACATGGGATGTGGACCCACCACCCTGGAGAGCACATCTTGCTGCTGCTCTCGATTAGAGCCAGCAGAGCTCTGCTGAGCCATACAGCAATTAGCTCTGTATTCTCCCTGCCTAGACAGGCCTTGGGAATGGTGCTTGAGTAGAGATCTTCCAGCTGGGATAGATTTGTTTCCCAGCCTTGCTTCATGGCTTTCCTTGGAAATGCTGCTGCTTTGCAATGGGTCCCTGTCCTGCTGGACCCCAGCCCAGGCAAACCTGCTTTTCGAAACAATTCATGCTGGTTTGCTCCATAGCGCATGTAAAATAAATCAGAATAAAAACCAGAGCAACGTGAAGGTAACACTGATGTGGGTTTGATTGCATTTCACTTCTTTATTACCATAAAATATGAATCCATATTATAACATGATAGGGTTTTATACTGTGTTATACTAGGCTTCAAATATTATAAAGAGTTCAAATAAATATGACAATAAATATTTTTCGATGTACATATATTAAGTGGGTATTTAGTATAAATCAGGTGGTTTTGTTATCATAAAACATCAATATTTCAGTGCAGCAACACGTTAAATGTGAAAGGGATTAAAGTGATGAATTGCAACTCTTTTACCTACCTAAAATTAAAAACCTCAGCACTTTTGTACCACATATAGGTAGAGAAGGGCTCTCTATAAGTACAGATATCCCCAAAGCCCCTCTATCAGCTGGTAACCACCTGAGCCTCCTGACACAGCCATCATGGGAACATATGCCATAAAATACGTAAACATACATGTAGACCCTGGGGTGTTATTGGTGCCTAATGCTTTCCTTGATGGTAGGAACCAATCACAATGACAGCCTGGGACAGGAGGAGTTTATATTGCTTAGTTTTGTCTCTGGGGGTTTGATTTCTGAAGAAGGTGAGGGATTTTGTTCGACTTCAGAGAGCCGGAGGAAATGGAGCAGAGAGAAGCCTGGGGAGGCAGGCAGCATTATTGCCTTCTGGAAAAACCTCCATGAAGCTCCTCTGGCCCAATTCAGCTCTAGCAAAACTCTCTGAAGCCGCTTTGGGTTGAGATGTGGTCACAAACCCACAGAGGTGAGGGCTGCCTCTGCCAGTGGAGGGTGAGATCCATCTGGAAACCCCTGTGCAATCTGCTCTGCTGTCCCTGTGTCTGTAGGACTGCTGCTGTCTATTTATTGGGCAAGACACAACCCCAGGGAAAGCCTAAGGGAAAATTAAGCAGTGTGAAATGCTGGGAGGCAGAAGACACCTCTGGTGCTACAGTGGAATGTTGTTTAAGGAGTCATGAAGATTTTCCCAGTCAGATCCCAGCAGATTTGGGCTAAGACAGCCCAGCAGATATTCCCAATACATCCTTCAAGGGATGCAGTAAATAAAAGGGCCCTGCAAACCTCTGCTTTGCTCCTGGTGCACACCTCCAGGGTTAGAAATTGAGCCAGGTTCATCAGAGGGGGATGTGGGCTGCAGCAGAGACTCATGGATCACTTCCTGTGCATCCCTGCTCTCCCAAGCCTTGCCAGCGGAGCAGGTTGGGCCCAGGGCTCTTTTCTCCTCCAGCATCCACACTCTGTGCTCAGGGAACTGGGGAGCCCAACATTTCAGAGCCTATTCAGGGGTGATGGTCAAAGCTATGGGAGTAGCAAAGCAGGGGCTCTGGGATCTGAGTCTCACACTCATGCAGGTGCATCTGTGCTGTAGAAGTCGAAAGCACCAGTTCTTTCCATTCAGGAATAGCATTGCTGAAGCTGTTCTTTAAAGGCAGGTGAACAGATCCTACTCTTGGCTGAGGAGCCTTTTAGCTGCTGGGACCTCTCATACTTCCATTACTTGGGAAGCAGTTCTCTCTGCCATCACATATACATATGGTGCAAGGAGGAACTGTGAATGCTCTCGAAGGTGCCCAGGCAGAAAGCCCAAGCAAGAACTCCCACAGTCAAGAACAATTCCAAAAGCTTCCTTTTTCTTGTACACCAGGACTATTCATTCTGCACAAAAACCAAGTCTCATGGTCGTGTTCATCTGGTGGTTACATGTGACAAAGTGTTACGTGCATCCAGAGTCAGCTTTTGGCTCCATTAGTGACTGTTCCTGGAGCAAATTTGGGCCAGCAGCTCCAAGGAAGTGCTTGATTTCTGAGCTCCTCACCTTGAAGTAGAGCTTTCCCAAGCAGAAGGGGAAACTCTGAATCTTTATGTCATCATTAAAACAGGATTAATGTGAATGTGAGTTCTTAATCAGTGGACCATAAACCTCCCTCCTCCCTGAGGGCTGATTTCTCTGTTATTTTATCAGTGGGGAAGGTATGAAACAGAGAAGAGATTTCTTTTGGCTCTATGAACCATCTGTGATAGAGCAAATTGTCCCCTGAATCCCAGCCTGATGGTTAAACCATTGCAAAAGGCCCTGGTTATGAGCTGCCATGGTGATGTACAACCAAAGAAATCAATGCGGCTTCCTATGCAAAGATATCTTCCTGAACTGGATATACTGGCATATATGATGGGGGCAAGTGGGTGTTAGAGCTTGGTCCAAGCACCCTTAAGGCCCCTCTCCTGTACTGCTGGTGTCTTCTCAACCACAGACACCCCTATGGCTCTGGAGCCATGGAGAAATTCGTTTTCCTGGCTGTATTTGTTAAGGGTTGTATGGCACTGCAATGAAAAGCACTGCAGATTTGTCAGCATGGCCCTGGCAAGACATCTCACAGAAAAACACTATTTTTCCTCTCTCTTCAAGGATCTCACACTTTTTATTCTTCGCATATCCACATAAGGCAAGGGTCAGACTTGTGATGAAGAAGAAACACCTTCCTCACCCCTTCCAAGAGGTTTTCATCACTGAAGATGCACTGCAAATAAACCTTGTTTCCCCTCGCAGCTGCGGGTTTTATGTTCTGGGCTGAAGAGATAAACTAACTCCCTACTTGCAACAGAGAGCGTTTGTAGCATTTATTTCCAATCCTCTCCCTGCACACACCCACCCTGGCATGACAAATAAGAGCTTGTAATTCTCTGGGAGGCATGCTTTATGGGAAGCAATGCATTTTCCTGTCCAAGCAGCTAAATATTATGTAGCTCGGCAGCTGATACGAGGTTCGGGCAGTATATTCCCTGGCAGAGTTGCCGCGATTTTCCAATTCACTGAGCTAATATGGGATGATTAAGAGAACTCTTCCTTACTGGCTTCTCCTGCAATTTTTCCCCCTGCACCATGTAATTGATTCCCAATTTACTTTTGCTCAAATGGGTTTGTTTCTCCCTTCTCCATATAGGTCTGTTTTCCTTCTTGCTCAGCCATGGTGACCATGGTTGATGGAGAAGGCTCAGGGAGCATGTTTGTGTGTGTGTTTCTCAGTCCTGTTTAAGTTCACTGTTCTCAAAGCTGGGAAACTTGGAGAATATCATCTACTTCTGCTGTGACCTTAACTATTTCAAGCCATTTTTGCACCAAAGCACACATTGTCCAGGAGAGGAGGATATGCTCAGAGGACTCGCAGTATCTGAGACACGATTCTTACTTGTATTCAGGACAGTATTGAGGACTTCGATTGAGGTTAGACAGCTCCCAAGTGGTGATCTGTGTTGACCACCCTGCGCTGCTTTGTTTAAAACACACCTGGGTCCATCAGCCCAAGGAATCTGTAAATAACACTGTTTCAGTGGGATTTGTTGGCATGTTTACCTCCTTCTATATCCTCATGCAATCTCTGCTGCTGACACTGGCACTTAACTAGCTAAGTTCATTGTCTTCATGTAATTTGGATGCTGTCCTGCAGTTAACAGGCTATAATACAGCTATTTTGCAGTGCAGATACAGTCCTCTCCTTCACCCTGGGAAATCAGGTATGCCAGCTCCTACAGACTGTGTAACAGCCATCTCAAAACATCTTGACGTTTCTCTGCTCTTCATCACTGTCTTCACTCTCCATTGGTGGTGGTACCAGTGTCACTGACCCAGCATGAGCTGGTTACAGTTTTGCTTACAGTCTCAGCAGGGCATAAGGAGCATAACAGAAGTATAAGCATGTCAAAGAATTAGGAGTTTGTTCACAGGGTTTTTTGCTTGTGGGAGAGAAAGCATTAAATATAGAGGCATTGTTCTGAGTTCCAGAAAAGGTAGAATTAACAAAGGTACTTTCTGTTTTTATTTTGGAGTGCAAAAGAGATGCGTCATGCAGGGGAATCAGGTAGCGTGATTCTCCTGTGGCTTTTATTCACTCCCTGAATTTACAGGAGGATGCAGAGTGCAAGTAAGTGAAGGGCGGGCTATGTATACACTGTAAATCAATGTGGTAGCACAGCCTAGGTATAAATTCCATTTTGTACTATAGGAGTGGGATAATATTCAACACCAGAGGTAATGGCAGCTACATAACAATTGAGATAGAGAACACCATAATATTACCAATAGTCTTGATTGACTATCACTGAATTCAGAAGTTGCATTATCCTCTTCTTTGTATTTTATGATTGTGCTCATGTTTATGCTATTTCTGCTATGTGATGAGAACACTGGATAAGGAAGAGAGGAGGAAGAAACTGGGGTAATCACTGGCCTAGGGACAAGTATGGGACATCACTTGTGATTGAGCAAGGATAAAGACAAATGCAGACCAAGGCAAAGCATTTCAAATAGATATAGAAGATTATCACTGCACTTGTACATGGAGAAGTTCTAGTTGCATGAACAAGAACTCACAGAAGAAATGAATTTCCCTTGGACTTCATTAGGTTCCCTGTTCCTCTGGCAACACCCAGAATACACTGTCCTGGCAGTTGCAGTAAACCTTTTGCAATGGCAACACAAGACCAGTGGGCAAAATCACCATTTTCATGGTAGGGGTTGTGTTTGCCTATGAATGGGTAATTACTGACCCAGCAGTTCCTCTGCAAGCAAAGTGGCCAAAAGCGAAGCTGGTGGGAAGGAAGCAGAATCTTAAATAGGAAAATTATGAGAGCCCTTAAGCATATAAATTACTGCACTGTTATAACTGCGTCCCAGCAAAACTGGTGGGATGAAAGCTGGGACACCTACTAAACCCCATGTCTAACAAGACTGATACTCCTGATGTTTACCACAGTTTAGAAGGGTCCTGAAGTCCAAGACGAGAGTAATCCCAGCAGAGGATTAACTGCACAGGCAGTAAGAGACAACGGAGCAGCAGGAGCCTGTCTGAGGAGGTCTCAGTGGTGCTCACAAGTCATTTCTGGCTGGAGTTGCTCTGAGCTGGGTGGGAGCTCAGCTGCACCTAATGCAGACCCAGAGGTGACAGCGCTTAAGGGACCTTGAGCAGGACCCTGGCAGCCATCCCATGCAATGAATTGCCATGACAGCCTATTACCCAGTGATTTTCCTTCAAGGCTTTAGCTAATATAAGACCAATTTATCTGTGCTGTAGTCTGCCCTTGCACATAAAGCAACATCTGCCCCTGTTATAAACATGAGATTGGAGACAGGGTCTCCTACATAAAGGTCTGAAATCAAGATAGAAACCAAAGTAAGCCCCTGGTTGTCTCATGAGGGGCTCTGGCCTTTCAGTAGTAATTAATTTAATTGTACTTGGCTCTGGGAATGCAAATTGCACCTCTTCATTGAATTTGTAGCTCTGCCTCCTTGCTGGCCCCCAGATAAGGTCATCACTTATTAATTAGCACACAGCATCTTTCCCCTCTCCAAAGGCATTTCACCAGCTAGGCAGATTGTGGCTCTGTAATCAAAGCAGTTTGTGATGGAAGATTAGGTTGGATTGGAGCTTCAGGTACCATGGAGGAAAGCTTAATCTGTTTGTTCCACATGTACAGTGAACTTTCCCACAGCACAATGCCATAGGCCTTTAGTTCCTGAATACAGTCAGGAACCTTTGGCTTAGCATCCCACAAAAGGGGTTGTGTGGTGCTTTTGCCCAGTTCTGGGATTATAACTTGAAAGATGACACAGGTGGCACACAGTGAGCCAATACACTGGAAGAAAGAAATGGGCTTTCTAATAGAATATTCCTGTAGAATAAAGGGGGCTGCTGTATTTTTGCCCTGTCCTGGCAGCACAGCGGCACAGCTCATTTCTGTCAGATAGAAGCCATGAAAAAGCAAATGGAGGAAGACAAAAAGGGACAACAAACTGCTATTGAAGGTTTTTTTAATGAAAAGAGAGAGGAGATAAGCATCTTCTCTCCTTGGTGTCGTGCCATGTTAGCAGCATCATAGCTCTAGCAGGATTCAGGAGAATAGAAGACAAAGATAGCAAAAGAAATGAATCTCAGTCAAGACGGGCTATGATCATTAAGTGAATTTTAACCTAGCCTGAAGCTATGCATTGCAAGCATCTTAAAACATAACCTCTCTGTGACCTTGAAAGAGATTTTTTTCCTGTTTGAAAATAAAATTCAGAAGGGGAGAAAGGAGAAAATTGATAGAATAAGCGTTCCAGACTTTAAACACAGACATTATTGAACACAGCCAACATTAATCTTTCCCAATCCCTCATGCATTTTCTCATGAAAAAACCTTATCAACTGTTCCATCGTATTTGCATTTGGGAGAGTGGCTGACAGGCAGCTATGGCACTTGATTAAGAACCAAGGTTTGCAAGCCTTGGTATAGGCAAAATGAAATGAAGGCCCAGGCTTAGGGGCTGTACTCTTACCTGTTTGGAATGCAGATCCATGCACTGCTTTGCTTGCCAACACCTGAAAGCTAAAAATACAAACATTTCTTTCACAGCTGGCATGCAGGAAGAATCTGAGTTGGGCCATTACAGAGTTTCTTGGATAAATGTCTCTTTTGGTTAGCTGTACATGACCAACTGGCATCAATGACAGAAGCAATGAGCAGCATCAGATACTTTGGAGAGCCATGAAGAGCAGAGTTGGCCCAGACCCTACAGCTATTGTATGCAAGATAGGAGAGGACAAATTGAACCTCAGAGGTGCTCCTGTTGGAAGCATAACGTTAGGCAGGGAGCACATGGTCTCTGGTCACCATGGGGAAAGAAATACTTTAGCTACCACCTGCATCCCTTCTGATACGAATTTTGATTTAGGGTAAGTACCTGGCAAGCCTGCTTAGAGAAAGGTTGGCTAGGGAGAGCAAAGGTTATCATGGTTACTAAAGGGAAGGGAAGGTGACAAACACACCACACATAAGACAACTTTTGTACCTTATACTGTCAACAATCCATTTTGTTGGGTGAACTCATGCACTTCCACTTCTTTAGCCAGGACCCATCTGGTTTGCCTCCAGTGTCATGTTTCCAGGTGAGGTGATGGATGGGCCATTAAGTTCTGGAGACAAGACTCTGCTCTCAGCAACGATAACTTTTTGACTGCCTTTCCACCTCCTCCATATCATTGTCCACAGCCATATCTGGATTATCTGATCCCCAGCAGAGAAGGATGCCTCAGGGTTGTACACATGTTTCGGAGTCTCACACACTCTTCCTGACCTCTGCCACATAATGACAAACTGGATGATGTCTGCAGCCTGCCAGGAAGAAGAGGAAGACAACTTCACATCCTCCGAAGCTAACGAGCTGCAGAAAAATGCTGACACCTTTTCAGCCTTTTTTCAATTGCCCACAAACACTGATCATGGCTGATGATCCAAGAGAGTTCATACTGCCCTCCTTCTCTCTGATAGCATAGTGGCCACAAGCACAGGTGGTGGGAACACGGGAACCTTTCGAGGGATGTCACAACAGGTCTTTCTCAGCCTTGTTGAAGTAACTGCAACAGTGGAGGACATAACTCACTGCCTCAGAGATGGTTCACAGGCTCTAGTCTGAGCTTGATTGGTAGGACCTCCTCACTGAAGTAACAATGGTTTGGATTGCTCTTGATATAGTACACACTGTTACAACTTCACTACCTTGTGTTCGTTTGGGGCAAATAACGAGGAATAGGCTTTTTCCCTTTTGAATTTACATTAGAGTAGTTCTTTCTGCATGTGTGTTGGTGAGAAGTCACCTCTCCTCAATTACATTTGTAAGCAGCACAGTCATGGTGAAATACCTATTTACAGCCAGACTTACTCTTTTTTAACAGGTCCATGCAGAGCAGCTTTTGCTTCTGACAGGAACAGCCAAACACCCCCTCAGCAAATGCTAGAGCCAGTAGGCAGCCAACTTCTCCACTTCCTTCTGAAGGTTCAGCTATTCTGCAGCTTGAGGTCCATAAGTGAGGTCCTGATGCCCACTGAGGAGGTGAAGGGCAGAGTGCGTGTGGTAACGTATATCCTAGGAGGAGTTAAGTCTTGCTATGTTTGACATGCTCTGGATGACGCGTCTCAGGGACGCGGTTGCAGTCTATCCTTCATGTGCTGGAGCAGAACATTGTGGTAGTGTCAAAGCACTAAGATCAGCCTTAATGGTTTGACTGCCATTTGCTCTGAAGGGAAAGGGGGCGGTGAGGTAGAAGAACTAATAGGGAAGAGTGCTAAAGCTCTTCATGACAGAGGGAAAGGAGATCATGACCCATTAACTATGGATACACCCAAGGCAGGCAGAATGGGATGTTGGCATGGGAAGAGCAAGGATTATGTTAGTGTCATGTGTTTCCTTTCTCCGCAGCTGCCACTGGATGGGAGTAACATGCATCACCAAACACCACAGCTATGTGGTGTGGCCATGCTGGGAGAAGGAGAAGCACTGAACTCCATACTTGTCACCATCCCAAGCTTGGACCAGCCATCCCAAAGAGGGATGTCACTCTGGGTATCTCTGCCATAGGAGAGGCCACCTACTCAGTCATTGCCCATAAGAAGAGGACAGTGGTTCAGGACTTACTGCATGAGGAGCAGAGCACCCACAACACTGAATACCTCATGGTCTTGTCAAGAGTCACTTCATAGTCTGTATTTTAAGACAGAATCCAATTTGGGATCCCAGACAGCCTTTGGATGTCATCTTTCCCTATTCCCCAAAACTGTTCTCACCTCTAGGTTAAGAAATACCTAAATGCTGAAAGCCAGACCTCCTCTACCAGCTTCCAGAAGACCCAGCTGCTGCATGACAGGCTTAGATTTTCATCTGAAAGCTTTTCCCAAACACAGCTCATCATCATCATTTTTTCCTGCCCACATGACCTCTGAATTGCAAACAGTGAAATACTCCTGAAAGCATCCCTCTGTTCCTCATTCCAGTAGTTGAAGTAAGACCCCTTGCATTGCTATGGTACACTGGGTTGGTGATGGTATAGCATGTGTGCTCCAGGTGAGAGTGCATAGGAGAAACTGGTCTCCCATGAGACATCTCCTGTGTTGCTTCTAGGTGGTGATATTTGACTGATGGCTGCAAGATCTGACCACTGGTTGTAGGCATATCTGGTTCTTGTTCAGGTTCTCCAGTTCAGATTGTCCTCTTACTCTGTAGCACCATGTTCCTGTCTGGGTTGAGCATGTAGCCTACAGAATTTGCAGGTAAAGGTGTATGAAACCCCTTTTTAGAGACATTAGCGTGCAATCTCCTTTCATTCCTGCTTAGGCACCCATGGTGAGTGCTAAAAGGGCGCAATTTGTTTTCCTCTGCTTCAATACAGAATGAGCTGGAAACACACAATATTTATCTGAGTCTTTTTGCAAATGATACTTGCTGTGAATGAACACTGATGGTAACTGCAGAGAACATCACCAGAAATTATCTCTCCTGGATGATGCTTGATTTCTCCCCACCACACATAATCCCCACCACACATAAGTTGCTTTTTCTCTGTGAGCAACAAATTAGTTCCCACAGCCTGTTGTCTTTTGCAGCATCACCTGGAAACTGGGTGTGGTGGCTCTTCAGATCCAGCCCTTTATGAGTCTTCAGGAGCATTTCTCCAGCAGCCAGACATGGAACCGAAGGAGGACAAATCTTTAATACCAGGATGGGGAAAAACTGAGGATATTTGTTGTTACCACCTAATATTAGAGCATATTTCTCTTGCCTCATAATCATCTGGAGGGATTCTGCTGCAGACGAGAAGCATTTCCCAACCCTGCAATTAGAGAACAGGTATTACAGGAGAGGATGCAGGCTCTGAAGCTCATGTGCCTGTTTTTCTTCTTGTGTTACTTCATACGGATCCAACCAGCCAGGTCAGTCTTCATGGACTCAGGCCAAGGACTGCACTTGCTAGAAGGTGCTGCAGAGATTTCATGTTCCCAGAGAAATGAGGCATCATCCAAGAAGTGTGTGCCTGGTTCTGAAAGAGGATACTGCTTTGATTTACATCCCAGTTACTTCAGTAACTGCACAAAAGTCATATCAAAACCAATGTCCTGCCATGACAGTGGTCTTTTCATTAGCTGGACTTGATCTGGGAAGTGACCTAAAAGGAGCCATGAGCTCTTGCTACCACATCCTGGCCCTCAAAGTCAGGAGATGTGAACACCACAAATAGTTCTGCTTGGTGGGATGCTGAGCCCAGTCATTGAAATGCACTACCCTGATCCCAGTTCCTTGGCAAACTACCCAGGGAAGCAGGTCACTGGACAACAAAAGCCCATTAATTGGGTTTGCAAGCTGCCCTGCCAAACCAGAGTTGTTTGGGACTTGAAGCACTGCAAAGCCTTGTGCGGTGAGAGACTTGGAGGGAGGCAGAGGGCCACATTAGCAGATGGAAGCAAGTGTTCACATCTTACAACACTAACAAACACATGCCTGGGGCAGCCTAAAAGAGACAACACGGGATGGACAGCCCTAGCAAGGCTCCAAGGAAGGGACATGGCACTACTCTTGGACAAGACCATATTAATATTGCATAGCAGAAGCTAATGGATTGGGAGATAATCGCATACCCATAGAGAAATCCTTGGCAGCTTTGTGGGCTCTGGAGCTGTCATCTTGCACAGCTTCCATTGGGAAAGTTCCTCTGTTTCAGGAGCAGAGCTGGCTCAGCTCTGGTCTTGTCTGGTTTACTGGGGTTTGGAGCTAAATTGCAAGGTTTGAGAAAAGTCTTTTTCAAGAAGAGACATTTAAGAGTAGGAATATTCTGTATGCCATTTGTACAGCAAAACCTTGGTGGTATTTGGTGAGCTTTTCCTTTCCTTTTTTAACCTCCTTTTTATTTTAAGAACCCCCTACTCAGAATAAAGCATCTCAAAGTATTCCCTCTTCCTCTCCCCTGTTTTAATTTGGGCTTGACTTTATTTATTCAAACTCAGCAAAGAATTACTGCAAAAAGAGGGGATTTTTCAGAGGGGGGTTATAAGGGTTTTATAAGCCAAAATGTGGCATCTTTCCGCAAGCTCAGACCTGAGTCCAGCTCTCCTGCTCCCTCCCTTTACCAGGGGTTGAAATTCCCTTTGAACCCACACTGACCTGAGTAAAGAAGCAGTTGGATGGTAGGCTGGTGATTCTAGAGGGAGAAGGGGAAATAACTGGTGTTCAAAGTATGAAGACATTGGAAAAATAACTTTAAGAATACTTGAGAAATTGATTGAAAACCCCTTTCACAATTCCAGCATGTCTGGAGTGATTTGCAGTTTGTAGAAGTCCAGCTGAAGGAAACTTTGAAATGAAACATCATTCCAAATGAAATAGAACCCAAGCTTGTTTTTTACTCCAAGTGCCAGATTGACACGAATATTAAACACTGAAATGTTTATAGCCTCCTTTCTTCCCAATTAACAGCTTGAGTTTACAACGTGTGTTAGTATCAAACCCATTTATTTTTTAGCTGGAAATGATCATTATATCTCCCTTTCTCCAGACTACCCGAGCTTCACAGCCTACTTGTTACAGTCTTCTGCTCCTGCCAGAATTCAAACAGAACAAAAACTTAGTGGCAAAAAGGAATCAAAGGGAAGGAGCAAGCAATGTATGCTCTTTGCTCTGATGAAGTGAGACAGTTGCTTTGCACATGAAAACAAGCACTGTAAGTAAACTTGAAAATAGCATTTTCTTTTCCCTCAGACATGCTCCAAAATTGATATTTCACCCAAGGATGACTCTCCCAGGAGCTGTGCAGCAAGGGTGGCAATTGCTGCTATAACACTGCTGTGCTGGCAACGCTTCAATAGACCCCCTTCTCTACCTTCATTAGCAGTGATGGGTGCTTTGGGGCTACAGAAACTGAGACATGCTTTGGAAAGCAGCACCCTGTATTCCCCCATCCTATCATATTTTCGTGCTGGGGAACCTAAGGATCACAGCATTAAAGCAGTGGGATTGATGGGTGGCACAGGGAAGCTCTTTCAGGCATGTAGATACAACAGTGAACATCGCACTACTACTTTTGACTTCTTACCTCTGGATATGTAAGGTTAAGCAAGAAACCCAGATCCTGTGCTCCCATCTGTTTGGTAGAGATAACGGCAATGCTCTGTTTTCCAGAAAGGTTGGAAAGATGAATATAGCCTTCAACTGTATGAGAGCACTGCAAAGAGAAAGACAATATGAGTTCTCCTTGTCCATGGGGGATAACATGAGAAATAATGGGCTTAAGTTGTAGGAAGAAAGATTTAGTTTGGATGTTAAGAAAAGCTCCCAAATGGGAAGGAGAATGAAACCCTGAGATAGGTTTCCCTGCCTGGGAAACAGAGACTCCATCGCTTCAGGTTTTTAATGATATGTTAAACAAGCACCTGAAGTGGCTTTGGGGGGAACAGGTGCTGGGATGTGAGATTGCCAAGGGGAATCCTATGAATCCTATGGGCTCTGCTTTCCCATTTTCTATGAAAGACCAAGGGACTCGGTGCCAGGCAACTGGTAAGTGCCTTCAGCTATGTCTTGATTTGAAATAGCTGGGGTTAAAGATTCATCCCAGTTTTCCTATGGCTTTCCCTCTTTTTCACTGAAAACCACAAAGGCTTAGAAGTGGCAGCGCAGAGAAATTGCAGATACTCTCTCATCCTTGCGCTGAAGGTGCTGTGTCAAAAAGAGAGCAATAGACAGGAACTTAGCTAAACTGGAGTCAGCACACATGGGACCTCAGCAAGATGCACACAGAATGTACTCACAGTCTGAGCGTGGAGCAGCTTATACCTTATGTAGCCGTGCCCTATTGCTCCCAGTTCATGCTTGCCTGGAAATCAATTTTCAAAGCCTTCAAAGTCTGAGATCCTCTGAATCCCTTGGTTTTTATCATTAAATCCCTCCAGAAAGAGCAAGTGTCTAAGGAACAGCATGGCCCAGAAACTGATGGCTCAGAGATGCCCTCAGAGAGACTGAGGCACAGCAGAGGAGGAGTGAAATGCTGAGGAGCATTGGCTAGCTAGACCCCACACACCCTGCAGTGCTGGAAGGGCAGCAAGCAGGCTTTGATTCCTCCATCTTCATGGGGGAAAAAGCAGAGAAGTAGCCCAAGAAGTTGCTCACCTGAGGTTTGTTCACCCCCTTGCCTTCCCTGGTATGTAAGGCTGCTGATATTAGCAGCCTTACGTTACCTAAGGAGGGCTGACAGAGCAAAGATGTCTTGCTCCTGAAGAGCAAGAGGGAGGGTTAACCCACTGTCTTGCAAAGGCTGCAGCCTGTAGGCACATGCACTCAAAACATCCAGCAACCTTTTACGTACAACTTGAGCCAGAGCAAGCAACACCAGATCCTGCATGAGCACCCGGGTGCTCCACACACCCATGGGCATTGCAAGAGGCCCATCTGTACGATAAGGCACATCTCCATGTGAGCCCATGAGTGCCAAATCTCAGCATCCGGCTAAAGGTGCTCATCAGCTAATGGCAGCTTGTTTGTTCAGCTGGTGATGGAGGTGTCTCCATCTCTGGAGGTCAGAAGGAGCTCCTCTGCCCTACCAAGGGTCTGTGATATCATCCGTTTGTGATCAGGATGCGCTGAGCTCCTCAAGGTAAAAGCAAGCAAAGCCTTGGATGGCTGCTGAGGAGTTAAATGCTCACTATTGAAATCCTGGATTGCTGTATTTTATTCCTGTTTCCCTCCAGTAGAAAGCTCATCTCTGGAATCATTTATTGGACATTGACAGAACATTTCTTCTCCTCCTTAACATGAAAAGATTTGGGAGTTAAGAATTAATCTCCCATACAAGTCACAAGCTTGGCACAAGTCTATGTAGCTAACTTTGTGCTCAAAGTGCCTTTCTCAGCATTAGTCCTTGAGCTGGAAAGCAGCGTGCAGCAGGAGTGCCAGTTCTGAGCAAACACACAGGGAATCTCTCTGGGCCTGATCTATCTTTCTCATTGCAGCAGGAACAGGCAGCACTCAACTCCCTGGTTTGGTGTCTTTGGAAAGCTTGAAAGAGGAAGGACTGCTCAAGGAAATGAAAACCCTGGTATCTCAGAGTGATGGGATTCTGGGTTTTGATGAATTTCCTCAGTCATCTCGGTATGAGGGCTCAAGAAGTACTCAGAGAATATAACCCTTGAAATGCTTACCAAAAACCAGCACAAGCAGGGCCCTGAAGGGGTGCAGGAAAGACAAACGTCTCCTGGCCCTATTCTCAAACTCACCCCTGCACCTGCGGGAGCCATCAGCCCACAGCAGGGCTGGAGCTGTTTGCAGCCTTTAATAGTGCTAATCCCATTAGCACCTCCTCCCCACAGCAGCAGAGTGCTGACACCCCCTTTTACCACTGGGTTAATCACATCCAGGAGAGCCTGGCTGAATTTATGAGCCCTCACTCCCACCCCAGGTCCTATTAAGCTTCATCAATCATTGCACCAGCAATGCAGCCACCCTTAGCTGGCAGAAGGTGCTGAGCTACTGCAGCAGAGTCTGACTGCAGGTATCAGTGCTGAGTTAAAAGCAGAGCAGATTTTCCTGTAAATAGAGAGTTGTGTTTTGGGAAGGGCAAGTTCTTAACTGGGAGGTTGCTGAACTGGTTGCACGTACCTGAAAGGGTATGAATTTACGGAGCTGTTGCATCAGTGACACCTATGTCCATGTAGCATGGGGGTATCTGAGGGCAGGTGAAGGCCTTTTGCTTGGGATGGAGACAGAAGTCTTCCTGTCCCCAAAACTGTGTTGAATCATTTCTTTCTGCACAACCTGACCTTTAAAGGATGCAGGGAACACTCTTAACACCCTGCTGGCTGCCTGCTCCATAGGGTGAGAGCACACTCACTCTCCCAGCGTAAAAATGCCTGCTGTTTCCTTGGCAGCTTTTCCTGCTCTGGCTTGAGGAGGGTGGTTTGTGCTGGAATTTTGGGCTAATAACTGCCAGGACAAACAGCACTGAATGTGTCAGATGCAGGAAGATGGCAAAAAGAAAGCAGAGGATTCCATCCCTTTTGAGTGACTTGGTCTTAAAGGTCTTTTCCAACCTAGTTGGTTCTATAATCCTATGAAAGGGGAGGAGACATAGGGGGTGCTTGTTCCTTTCTGGAGACCGTGTTTCTCTAGCAGGGCACTGACAGCTCCCCCATTGATGGCAGGAAGGGGGTGCAGCATGGGAGCCCTTACACCTTGTCTCACGCTGTGGTAGGGTAGAGAAGGCTCAGCCAAGCTGGGCACTGCAACCAGTGAGTAACAACCCCATGTGTGTGGCACAGCCAACCTGTCTGTGCTGGCATCCAAGGTGGGGACGCTGGAGGAACCTGTTCCAGTCCTTCCCCTCACCCACCACAGCAAGCCCAGTTTGTCAGGTCAGAGCCTTGAACCTCCCCATTCCCTGAGGAGAAGGATGCCACCTCTTTGTGCAGAGCATCGACAGCCAGGACACAGACCCCAAGGCCAACACAAGCAAAGGAGCACTCTCCTTCCAACTTCTCTTTCAGCCCTCGTCCAGGCTCAGCTTTGAGGGGTACTGCCCAAGACAGGGCGCAGCTTAGGCTCCTCTGCACAAAGGCAGTCTGCCTGTTACAGACTTGTTCTCCCAGACTAGCCTGTTGCCTCAAGGACTGTTCACAACAGAGCTGTGCAGAGACAGACAGACCCTTTAATTCATTCCCAAGGGAAACAAAGGAGAGACTTTAATTATCAGCCAAGTCCAACAAAGTGAATACATCCAGGTTAATGAGCATCCCACGGGCACACACCTTATCAGAGCAGGTAGGTATTTATGTTGTAATTGAAAAGAAGAACTATTCACTAGGCAAGAGTTCTTTTTCAGTAATCCAAGGGACTTTATGCAATTAAACTGCTAATGAGACCTCTTAGTCCTTCCCACTTTTCTTTCAGTATCTTCCCACTGAGGCACCGCACCGTTATTGTGTTAGATACAAACAGGGCAAGTTTCATTCTTTTGAGGCATTTGATGGCGAAGAGCACTGCCAGGACCCTTCCCCTCCTTCCCTTTCCTTGGGGGGCTCAGAGTTTGTGCTGCAGGCTCTGACTTCTATGCTTTCTTATACCAGGAATCCAGCTACAAATGCTTATAGCTAAGCTCTTCCTTAGGGTTAACTTCACTGTTTTTAATGCTAGCTAGCTCTGTTTCAGATACTCACTGCATGTGTCTATAACTATTTCTTCTCAGCTTCCTTCTCACTTAAACTACTAGGCAGTGCCTTCTTTTATTTGGTAGCTACAACAGTGGTAAAGGAGATGAATACTGAAATAAGGACCTCTGCAGTCTAATCTCCTGAGCACAGTGAAGCCACACGGCATTCCTGCTTTTCTAGAATAAAAGGGAAAAGGATAACCTAAACCCCCCACTTCTTTCAGCCTAAAAAACACTGCCAGGGTTTACAGCAGAGCCGAGGGCATGAACTTCCTATTCCTCATGTATGAAGCCTTTTGTTTCTTCCAAAGGTCAATCCTGAGCAATGGTTTTGGGGTTTGGTAGCAATGTTCCAGTGTAATTGCCTTGCTCTGAAAAAAGCTGAGGCTCGTGTGGATGTGACTGGGCTTGCAAGTGGAAGTGGGCTTGCTCTTTAGGGAAGCTGCATGTCATACTTGGTTGGTTTACAGCTGTAGACATCATAAAGACAAAAGTGTTGTAGTTCTGTACTCAGCTTCTACCTACTCAAGAACAGATGGACCGCAGAAGAAAGAAAAGCAGAATTCACTGTTTTGCCCTTCTTTCTCACCTCTGGCACTGAAATGCTTTGCTATCTACCATATCCAATGCTTTCAGTCTGATGTTAAGCACTGCAACAATAGTGATAGAAACACAAAACAGCTTTTCTGAGCTACTACTAAGAATGATTATAGATGCAATTATAGATCCCCTGATATTTGCATTAAAATGTTTGGAAGCCCTGTTGACGGCCAGAACACAGCTATACTAAATATAGATTGCTCTGTCTAATCACCTGATACCATATTCTTTCCAGGGTCCCCAGCACATAAAGAGAGGGAATTTAATAGGCTTAAAGACAATAGAAAGAATGTTGTTGGTTTTAACTGGTAAGATACGTAATATTTGGAATTTCTTCTTTCCCTGTTCAGAGCATTTACTATTCCTCTTCTCTAAAGATTGTGTAGAATCAGGAGGTAAAGGCTGGAAAGGTAATGAGCAATTCTGTGCCAGCAGACACTTTTCCTTCTTTACAGATGCTCTGGAAGATCTTGGAGCTTTGCCTGGTTGGGAGCATGATAAGCTCCTGAAAAGCTGCCTGCAGTATTTCTAGATGGGGATCATACTGCTCCATGCTACTCAACTTGTAAAGACTGAAAATCTGTCTACTTTGCACAGTAGCTGCATCCAACTGACTGCAGAGCCCATATAGGGTTAGTATTTGCATATGCAAATGAGCATCCACATATGCTAATAATTCCATTTAAAATCATAGAATCCCAGCCTCGTTTGTGTTGGAAGGGACCTTAAAGCTCCTCCAGCTCCAACCCCTGCCATGGGCAGGGACACCTTCCATAGAGCAGT
>JANRGW010031651.1:0-29807 GCA_024733675.1 Psilopsiagon aymara | reverse complement strand
TTGGGAAACTTTCAACTTGAAATGAAAAAAAGATGGAAGGATTTGGTTCATGCACCTAGACACTGAGAACACCTTGACCCAGGTTTGAAATTATTTCATTTCCGAAATGATTCACAGGAAAGTCCTTTTAAGTCTGAAGTTAAACAGTTTTATTTAAAAGGAATGTTACAGATATTCAATTTCAGCAGCTTTCCCATCTTCACCTTGTTTTCACCATAACTGCTTCATGTATGAAAGCACTTTCTGACCACTTTCTGACCAAGTACTGACCACTTTCTGACCACTTTCTGACCACTTTCTGACCACTTTCTGACCACTTTCTGACCAAGTACTTCTCTAAACTCCCAAACAGGTCTCACAATGGGAAAACAGCTCTGCAAGGAGGGTCCATTTGCATTATAGCACACTGCACAGGTTTAACACTCACAGTGGTGAATAAAACCCTTTAAACACTTGTTAACTCTGGGTGCAGAAAACAGTTAAGCTCATTTGTCTCTCTCCCTAAATAAATGTTTCATTTTCTCTTTCAAGCCCATTCTGGTTTAGGTTCAGTCAATAAAAGCTGCTGCTGGATTTCAAGTCACCACAAAGTAATGTTGGACATTAGGGATGCAGAGGGGAACATGAGTGTTATAACAAAAATCTTTGATTTTTATCTCATTTGGATCCACTTCAGGTATTGGCTTTTTGTGTCTATCTTCAGAGCTGTCAGAGTGGTTGGGAACGGTGGCTGATGAATTCCATTTGTCTCCACCTCTGGCAAACACAATGAAGCATCTTTAGAGATGTAGTGAAATCATCATTGCCCTGATCAAAACCACCAACCCACCTTTGATTTGAAAGTCAAAGCCACTAATTTAAGCAAAACCTGCTTTTCACACAGTTTGAAATCAGAGCCTGAGGCACCGTGTCCTGGAAGAGTTTTTGGGTGATTGGATTCCCAATGCTTTCTAAGAATTCAAAGTTTAGCTGCCACTTTGTTAAAAAGGGGGGAAAAAAATCTGCTGTGACACCTTGAGCACTTTTTCAAATGGGGCAGACATTTCTTCTTCCCTCTGCATCTCTATCACGTACCATGCTGCCTGAGATGATAACTGAAAACTGAGTAAAGCAGATATTTGACAGAGAAATAAGGCTTTATATTGGTTCATCCTGTCAAACAGTGGGATGAATTACAATGAAATATGTTGCTTTAAACACCTCACTGCTGAGAAATTGTCAAATTTGCCTTTGTGGACTTTGAAAAGGGAAGAAGGGGAGGCAAGGAGGAACATCTCCTCATGACCAGCCAAACACTCTAAGAATTAATAAGTATGGATCATGTTTATTGGCCTGACCCAAAGTTCCATGGAAGTCATTGCAAGTCTCATCACTGATTTCTGAGTATGTCAGGTTGGATAGAAGAGACATATATTGGCTTTG
This sequence comes from Psilopsiagon aymara, assembly GCA_024733675.1. Classification (NCBI taxonomy): domain Eukaryota; kingdom Metazoa; phylum Chordata; class Aves; order Psittaciformes; family Psittacidae; genus Psilopsiagon; species Psilopsiagon aymara. The sequence goes on along the minus strand of JANRGW010031651.1, from coordinate 28,385 downwards.
CAAAGTCAATGGGGATGTATCGACCTGTGCTGCTAAATACCTGGCCCTGTCTTTACTCCTTCAGGATCATGAGGCTTTGAAGTGAGCAGTCTCTAATGAGGAAATAAGGCAGTTTGGAAGTCTATGCTGCTACCTGCCTCCTAATTAATACCAGGATTAATTTTAAAGTTAAAGAGGGCATCCAGAGATGCCCTGTGCTGCAGCCAATGAGACCCATACAACATGCTGACGCCAAAAGGCTGCTTGGAGACAGCCAGCAGGCACAGGGAGCTGGAGTTTTGATCTTTAAATATTGCTAAATAACTAAAAGAGTAAATGAGTTTTACTTCCAACCACCAGCCTGTAAACTGATGTTTCAGTGTGTATGTGGAGTGTTCAGGTGTTTGGGGACATGTCTGCAATTAGAATAAGTAAAGCTTGCCATCTGGAGAGAAAATCTGCTTTCTTCTCTACATGCCTGGGGTTGCAGGCAGTTCCACATATGCTATCAACAGAGAACTTTCTTCATCAGTTATCACCTGATTCCTCAATGAAGAAGGACTTCACTTGTCATTTGAGTTCTGGGTATCAATCTGATATGGCTTAGCTGAGGGGAAATGGTCATTGAAAACACTTCCCTAGTGATGGGCTCCAGGCAATACCCTACAGCAAACCTCCCCTTGCTGGTTTTCATGGTTTTATTGCCTTCCAATAATAGGAGAATTTATGAATGCTTTTGTGAATCCATGAGAAATGCTGTTTTTTTTTCCAACAGTGAGCTTTCCACTGTCTTGGTTGCTAGGGAAAGCTTGAAACTGAGACCCAAGACTGACTTGAAAGTTCAAGCACCAGAAAACAAGAGAAGCTCATAACTATTCATCAGTCTTGTGTTCTGGAGACATGAGTGTCGCTTGCTGTAGGGCCATGCCCTGACTGTCTCATTGCCTTATGCCCAGCAGCTTTGGGAATAGGAAAGGCATCTGCTGACCACTCTTGGTGCAGAGGGGCTAAGCTGCTGAAGGCTTAATGCAAAGGGATCAATGTGTTTGCTATGTGACTTCCACCCGGAGGTTGTGTATACATTGCTCTTCCCTCTATAAAGAAAGAAAGAAAGGAATACACTAGCTGAAGATGTTATTTAGGTCAGCAAGAGCTTTCACTGGGGATAAAAGAAACCTTTTTTAATGCTATAGTAAGGAGCTTTTCACACACTGTAATAGAAACTACAATGGGATCTCCATCTCCTTGCCAAGCTTCAGGACTTGGCGTCATCCCCTGTCATCAATATGCAACTAAAGACTCAAGCCATTAAATCATCCCTGGTGCCTTTTCCTGCTGAGTAGGAGGAAAATACTTGTAATGGTGTTTTGGAAGTGTGTGTCTGTTTGTCTGAAAGAACTTTGAGCTTAGAGACATTAACTCTTCCATTTAAATTGCACTTGACATTTGCTGGGTGGGTGGTTTCCTCCCCTGTTGTTTTGTTCTTGTGGCAGAGCTAAGATGCTTTTGTGGTTGCTGTCCTTCTCCCGAACTTACACCAACCCTGACCTGCTAGGCACAGCAAGACTTTGTTCTTGGTGTCTCCAATGAGCCTCTTACTTACAAAGTTAGAGATCACCGTACTCATATCTGCAATATGGATGTGTGTCCACCAGAGCTACCATCCCAGAGTTACTTGGCAAAGACACAGACACAGCCAGGGATTGGCAAAGGCTCTCAATTACCATTTAACAAAGCAATGTGTTGGCAGTGCAACAAGAATTCACATGGTTTTGTCAGCTGAGCTGTTCAAGTGCTTGCCTTGACTTAGGGATGGATTCTTCTTTCTTCTGTACAAGGGACACTTACCTTGGGAAGCAGATTACACTGAGCGTCCTTCAGTTCTCTGGGTTTGATTCTAATGAATCACCTTTCAAATGAGAAGGTTCATCTTCTGGCACTGAGTTTTCTGAAGTTTCAGAGCATATAGTACACGAACTTGCCCAAGTGTGAGTAGATGCATGTTTGTAAATGTTCATACATTCAAAGCTGTATGAACATACACAGGAGATGGAGATGTTCCATCACCCTATATCTAGCCAGAGTGCTGCTGGGTTTTGTTGAAGTTCTGATTGAGATCTTCAAGGACATCTGAATGTGCAGCTTAATGCCATTCCTACTGCTGCTCATTCCTTCCACCTCAGCTTGGAGGACTTGAAGGGTTTATTCACACAGTTTCTGCAGAGCTCTGGCCTTGGGAACACCCTGGGATGTGCTGTATCTCTGCAGGGACATGGATTTGGAGGCAAGCATTATTCAGGCTCTATAAAGGTATAAAAATGGGTGAGGTTTTGGTTGTTTTTTTTTTTTAACTCAGCAACAAGCCAGAATTCAAACCATATCAATGCATTTCTCAATTCATAAACTGAATTAATGCTTTTTTGATGCTGCAAGTGGGAAAAATCACCTGCCTATCTGCTTTACAGAGCAATTGGTTATCATTCAGGTACTGTATACAAAAGATAAGGAAATGCTGCTTTAAAGGATATTTTATCACAGAATGCTTTGAGGTTTGAAAATCATTTCAGGAGTGTGTTTCTACCCTGATGTGAAGACAATCTCACCTTTTCATCTCTACATCTAAATAGCACTCTACATCTGGTCAAAATGATCTATTTAGTTGATTGGGACTTTGGTTGTTATTTCTGGGTATATTCATTGGAATAGAAGTGCCTGATCTCCAGTTCTGTTCAATTGATGTTTAGAGAACAAGGACAACATTTTAAGGAAGAAAATCATTCACCTGCTTCCCTTGTGGCTTCAGCAATGGTGTTTGCGTTACTGTTGGGATTCCTTTGAGAGCTTCACTGGAGACTTGTTTTCTTTCTGAGATTGCCTCTAATGTCTTTTTCAAGCAGCACCCAAATAGCTAAAGAATAATCCAGAACTTACTGAGGCATTCAAAATGGGCTCTTTTAGAAAAGGAGACAAGGATTTATGACTGGTGAGTACTTGTTGCATTGAGCGTGGAGAACTGTGGCTCTAATAACAGCAAGATTTATGGCTTCCAATCCATCAGCGCCCAAGTTGCGCGAGAGGTTTTTATGACTCGAACTTTGTCAAGACAATGCAGGCACCTGAAAATTAAGCCTCTATTTTTATGAATACAAGTTACAATTAGAAGATTTTGGTTATCAGAAAGGAGTCCTGAATCATCTGTAGATTAAAGGGAGAAAAATATCTCTCACAAGAGGACTTATTGGGAGGGAAGTACAGCTGAGGGCAAGGTTGGTGGGGCATAATGGAATCAAAGGGTGTTCTCAAGCTATTGCTTGCAAAGAAGTCCTCCTTCAGGTGTGACACGCTCTTTCAGAGGCTGACAAGAAAGTGCTGTGGTAGACCCCATCATTAAGACTCTAATGGATGTGCAGGCGACAGCTTCCCCACTACAGCTGGATTTTTCTTCAGTTAGTGTCAGTATCACTTGCTGTGGTGGTTAGTAAGAAATGTAATGAGTGCGAAAGATCTGTCCTGCAAGCTCTCTGCTTGCAAGTCAACTCTGTCCATTTAACTCACTGCCCTTCACTCTATCCATCTTCAAAGGGCAGATCTATTTTTCCATTTCAACAATGTCCAAAATAATTTCCTTCTGAATCTGTCTTTCCATCCATGGGGTTGTCAAGCTTCATCCACGGCATGGTCAAGCTCTATCCCTTGCTGTCTTTTGGCTGAGAGGAGTAAGCTTGATCGTCATGTGCCTTTGCACAAGGATGAGTTTTGTTTCTGAGCCTCCCTGGCCCAGCCAAGCTGGATCTGTTGTAATCAACCAGGCAGTAAAGGAGGCCATTGGAACTGCTGAACAACGCAAGAAGTTGATGTTTAAATAAACTTGTTTGTTTTCTTGAATCAGGTATGGATCTGTTTTCCAAAGTCTCTTGCAATATTCTCTTTACATCTGCCTCTCCTATGTAGCTGCCCATCTAGATTTTTAGGAGAGACCTTTTCTTTGCTGTCAAAACAAAACCTTTGGCACAAATTAAATGGGTACCCATTCTGTTTGCCAGCTGGCCAAAAGGCAAGACGTATCAGAGTACATGCTAATGTCTCCTGCTCAGGAGATAGAAGTATGGCAACGCAGGCTTTATCTCTTGTGCTCCTTGAGATATATAGCTATTAATAGTAAGAAAAATAACCAACTTCAAAAGCATGTGCAAGCTGGAATCCTTGTTATTGTGTTATTTTGTCACTCAGGTTCACCACAACCCCTCTCCTAAGCCCCTGCTCTGCTTCATCCTTTTAGAGCTCTTTTGCTGCTTTGGATTTTGCAGGTGTCCTCCTGCAGAAACTTGTTCATGCCTGGGGGAGCTTCAAAGCTGTTCAGGTTTTGTCTCTTCAATATGGGAACTGCTTGCTGAGTGAGAACATCAGTTGTGTCCCAACCCAAAAACACTTGTAAGAGGCAAAGCTCTTTTGAACTCAGGAACACCACAACATGCTCCCTTTGCCAGTGTTTTCTTCTTCACTGGCTCATAGTCACTAGTATTTTAGAAGCAAGATATTCTGTTGAGCTGCTGCCTTCCTGCTTTGATCCTGCCTTGCTCTGATTCTCACAGCCTTTCTTTCCTTGAGTGCAAGATTCATCTCATCTAGATGCAGCTGTATAAGTCTGAAATAGTCATTCTGGGCTTGCTTCATAGTTATTAAGGAGGTCCTGGTAGGCAATTTATCTTCCCTGTCCTACATCCACTTCCCAAGAGAGGCACCTCTCGTCCTTCAGGGCTGCCTTCTTCTCTCTGTTAACTACAAAGGTAGCCACTCAGACCTAGATGGCTTTTTTGCTTGGCTCAGTCAGGGCAGATTAATGCCCCCACCTGTATAATAAACCAAAAAAAAAACCCAATTCTACACATAACATTGAGTAAATGAGCTGAAAATGTGCAAATGAATTCCCAGAGGTTCAATTTAAAAGTTCACTTCATTCCATTTAAGTCTAAAGTTATCCTCAATAATTCCTTCTGGCAGTTTCATGGTGGGCATTTTGCTGTGATGCTTCCTCTATGACATTTGCAATGCCCTAGTTTCCTGGTTTTGCAAATAATAATTTGTCTTAATTTTGTCTTTGAATTTGCAAGCAAATGAATAAATCTAAATAAAGGGTGAAATCTAAACCTGGTCACCTTGCTGGATATTTTAGGTCAATAAATTATCTTCATGCGTACCTTAGTATCTCAGCTTTCCACTCCAGCGGATGAGAGCTCTTAATGCTCGTTAAAATAGCAGATATAAGTGATTGCAGTCTGAAGATGGAAAATATTGAATAATGCAAAGATCTGTGGATTTTGTGATTTTACTTGGCTAAGAGTGAAAATCCTTTGATTCTTTCAGAGCCAGAGATAAGGAAAAGCTTTCCTTTCAGTTGAGACTATCCACATTTTTGAGCCAAACATGGCTCCAAAAAGGTACAATTGCAACACTGATGATAATGTTCAAGTTGAGCTATGCCAGGGATGGACATTTCTGGCCTGTTTTTCAGTTTAAATATTAGGGACAGACTGAGGAAACCTCCTCAGAAGCACCAGTTAGTGCTACTAGTGCAGCTGATGTTCTGGATGCAGGTTCTGGATGGTCTGATGCTGACCAAAGTTGATTTATTAGATGGAAACCTGATTCAAAGGAGCACTTCAAAGCGACATTACCAAAAGCAGAATGATGTTTCTCAAGAGAAAGCCAGGAGTTTTAATGAGGCAAAGATGTTTCTGGAATGAGCCTGACTTTCCTCATTGTATTATTTTATCCAGGCAAATAAAAATCCTCAAGGCCACAGCCTTCTTTTAACAAGACAACAAAAAGTTCTGGCAAGAAACTAAAAACTTTTAATGAAAACCAAGTTTGCAGCTTTTCTTATTTCCACTCCTCTCTACAGTCTTCCTAATAAGCTGTAAATCAAATCCTCCAGGGTCCATTTCCACTTCTCAGAACATCAGTTTCCTTTCTCCTTCTTTACTGGGAATATTTTCTGGGTAGTAGGTCCTTCTACATGTGGCCCTCCATGTATTTGTGCCATCTCAGCTGCTGCCTCCTGGAAGTATCATCATAAATGAGATCCATAATAAATGAGATCCATCATTCTGAATCTCAGTACCCTGCAAATGGAGCCATGGGCTCATATTCTTGGCACTGAATTTGCACTACTTTTCCCTTTTAGGTAAACAGGGATGTGTTCACCATTTCTCATATTTGATTCCCCTGTCAACTTAGGAGAAAATAATAATTACAGCCTGCTCTGCAGGACTGGGAATTCTAATCAACACCAAAGCAGGAGCAGTACGGAATTAGCAGCTTGTTTTAGCTGCTTTGTTAGAATTTATCACGCAAGAAATTGCCAGTGTCAGCCAGCAGGATTTTAACCACTAAATCTACAAGTGACACATCATTGGTATAATTGCCACTGCAGCAGCAGTTAAAATCCCCACCATTTGCTGTGGAACAATGAAGTCCAAAGACTGTTGAAAAAGTTGCACAAATCAGTCAGAAGCAATGTGTCATTGTCTGGAGAAATTGGGGTTTTCAACCCAGAGGCAGGGCTTTGCACCTCATTACTGCAAGGTTTAGGGTTCTTCATGCCACCCATTAGCCTTGCTTGAAGTTGGATAGATGAAGCATGAAGAGGTACTGAAGTCAGAACCTCTTCTGGGAGGTGATTTGGGAGCTTTGTTCACAAAAGAGGCATTAAGAAATTTTGCTGAAGAGCTCCACAGAACTTGCATTTCACATGGGTTTGAGCCAGTCTAGGGTTGGGACCCAATCTCATAAGACTTTTTATGCAAGTACATCACCATAGTACCAGTTTTCCTCTTTCAACTTGCTGGTGATTCACAGAGAGAGCTGGTCTTCATCAGCTCAAAGATCCATCTCTCCAGTTATCCCATGGCTCTCAACTTCAAGTCTCTATCTGGCATGTGGCCTAAGAATATTGGCCATATCTGATGCTGAAGTATGTTTGGGCTCCTCTAGTCTTTGGGACAGAGATTTTTAGGAAGCAGTGCTGGGCAATATGCTACAACAGGGGAACAAATAAAGGCTGCAGGAGGTGTCCATTCTAAAAGCAGGGAGGACTTAAGTCCCGGTATACTTGTCTGTACTGCCATAAGACACTTCCATAAGACAGCACCTGAGTAAAAATAAATACTTAGGAGATCAAACAGTTGGAAACTCACAGTGGCTGAAGGTGGGAAAATGCATGAGACAAACACTTTCATGCAGTGGGTTTGCAGTAGAGGGATACTGATTACATGATAGTTCCTTAGCAGCCTCCTGTGAGGCACGGAGACAGTACCATGACTGTGGTCTTGGCATGTCCTACATTCTCTTATTGACTTCCAGTCTTTAAGCTGTTGTTAATTAAGAAAGCTCCCTTGTTCACCTCTGTTACAGACTCAAGGGCTTTTCTGGTTGAGTTGGAATCCATGTAAGAGCAGTAAAACGCTTTGCATGGCAGTGTTCTAACCGGCTCCTCTGAACATACCTGCCTGTTACTCTGCAGCTTAGACACAATGGATCCAGACCCTGCATCCTGCTCATAGGGCTGCATTGGCTTCATTAAGTGTACACACGTACAAAGTCGTCTTGATTCTTGCTTTTTTTTTCCTCAAGCACCTGAGAAGTCTAGACAAATATGAGAACTCAGGAAAAGAGCTTTTAAATGCATTATAAATCCCATTTTAACTCAAGTAATTATAGCTACAGCATAATTAAAATATTGTGTAGGAAAAGAAAATAACCCTACCAAACTTAAACCCTGCGTATATTAGCATATTGCCATCTGCAGATGACTGAACCTTTTACCTTGAAGCAAAATGATCAATAGCATCTTTTGTCAGGAATAGGGGCCCTGCTAAGCACATCTGGGTCGTGGTCAGAGAGGGAAATGTCTCTGAGTGGTGTAAACTTCCTCCTGCTCCCTTTCTTAAAGGTGAGAATAAACACGTTCAAACGGTAGAAATTACAAATCAAAATGTCACAGCAGAAGCAAAATCCTTGTGACATAAAATGTCTCATTTCACTTTGATTGGAAAGTTCCAGCCTGAGAAGTGAAAAATGCTGAACTTGATTGCAGAAACACAGCCCTTTTCTTTCCAGTTACAAGCAGCAGAACAAGCCATCATGCCTGCAAAACAAATGCAACTATTTCCTGACCAGCTGGAACTTAGTAATTTCAAGAGTAATAAATTTGCTGCTGTAAAAAACCCAAATCTATGACGCTGAATCTTCATCAGTCACAGAAAAGCACCATATATGTCAAAGAAAGTTTGAGGTAATATATCTTATCGAAATACACTCGCTCAGGTCAATCAAATCCTCTCCGTACCAAAGTGACTGAATTACCTTGCTTGATGACATGGAGTATTCCTATTGCAAGAAGTGAAGGGAAGGATAGATGTTTCTTCATATCTCCAGCTGGAGCAGAAATCACGAAGCACAGCACCAAAATTACAGGGTGAATGTCTGAGTCTTGTGTTATGCCGGAGGTCAGGTTAGATGATGATGATAACATTTCCTTCTGGCCTTAAAAAAAATGCATCTGTGAAAATACAATCAGAGCTTATGGGCCATCAAATGCATGTGCTCAGGAATTATGGTTTTTAGCAGTAGAAATGACATTATCTGCAAGAACAAATATGCTGCATCTCCCAGGGCCAGCAATGGAGCCTGAAAATGGGAAAAGTATGAGGAGACAATCCCAACCTGCTTAATTGCTTCCCAAATCAAATGTATGGGCAATAACTCCTGTTTAGGGAAAATTCAGATGAGAAATATGATTACTGTTCTCTGCAGGAGAAAGACAGCACTTTGACAAAGGGAAGACTGATACTTTCTGAGTGATCCAAGTGCTGGGCCTGCCTTGCTGGAATGCCTTGGGAAGGTCAAAGTATTCCCAGGCTTCAGCAGTTTCGTGCAGCTTAGGGAGGACTCAAGCTGGTGCAGTTTTGCTCATGGACTGGGTTCATGTCCTTTTTTTGTGTGCTGGGCAAAACACAGGGCAGTTTGTGAGCCTTGTTTGGAAATTCAAATGTGTGTAAGAAAACCATTCTATACATAATAAATACACAAAACTTGTATTTCTCTCCATGAAAGCAGCTTGAGGTTTTATGAATATGAAGACATATAAAGTCTGAGATAACTGGGGCTGTTCAGCCTGCAGAGGAGAAGGCTGCTTGGAGACCTCAGAGCAGCTTCCAGTGTCTGAAGGGGGCTACAAGGATGCTGGAGAGGGACTCTTCATCAGGAACTGATGCATGGGGTGATGGGTTCAGACTTAAACAGGGGAAGTTCAGGTTGGAGATAAGGAAGAAGCTCTTCCCTGTGAGGGTGCTGAGGCTCTGGCACAGGGTGCCCAGAGAAGCTGCAGCTGCCCCATTCCTGGCAGTGTTCAAGGCCAGGTTGGACACAAGGGCTTGGAGCAACCTGCTCTGGTGGAAGGTGTCCCTGCCTGTGGAAGGGGTTGAAGCTGGATGAGTTTTAAGGTCTCTTCCAACACAAGCCAGTCTGGGATTCTATGATTCTTTAAATGAGGCAGTGGATTAGATGTTTGTACATAAGTAACACCAAGGGAAAGCTGTATTGGTATTCACATGTATTAAGCTTCCAGAATATCCTGTACAAAGTATCTTGCCCCAGATATTTTTTCCAGTAGGAGAAAAATTATGTTTTGATTAATTGGAATAAAATTATAATATCTCATATCTAATATATGATATATAATATTTTACATATCCACCGGTAACTTACACAGGCAGATTCCGCCTGTGCTGGAGTAACACGAGGGACAACATCTAATATGGTATCTTCTCTTTATAGAGTGGATTTTGAAGGGTGAAGAATAATTCAAAACAACCCAATACGAATAGAAAGCACAAATATTTGGCTGCGTGGTGTTTGCTTGCCTTTGCATAGACACCTGGGTTTGGCTCTTCTCTGCTTGTTTCAGTGCCCATTTGCATCTGCTCAATGCATTCTCATATGTAAGATCCAATCGTGATGGAAGTTCAAACGCTGCACATACACACAGTAATGGGTTTGCAGCTGTGGGTGGAAGCAGGTGCTGTACAGCTTGTGCACCAGCTTTTGGCTCATTTTGTTCTGACTTGTGTCTCTTTTCCCCCCCCATTCTATGCCCCAGAGTTATTTGCTTTCTCCTGCAGAGGGAAAGCTGCTCTGTCGTTGGCAGTGGCTGGGAGAAGGGCTTGCCCATGGGGCGGGAGAGGCTCATTCTGTGGCTGGGTTCAGCCTGAGCCACGAGCAGAGTGGCTCGTCCAGCATTTTCATTTCTTGACTGGGAGGGCTGGTCCAGCCAAATAATAGGGGCAGAGGTGCAGCTGGCTTTGATGCAGCAGCGGGGAGGTGAGTGTGGGAGGCTAAAAGTGATAGATGGCTGCGGAACATAAAGGATGGGGTTAAAGCCCCTCAACGTGGTGCATGGTGCAAGGGTGAAGCTAGTTTTATTCTTTTCTTAGTATTATTACAGGGATTAAGTGGAATTTAATTGGTGCTTTGGCCTTGAGCTGCCCTCAGTGTGGGAGCTGGAGAGCAGACACAGCCAGCAGCTACTGCAAAGACAGTGAACTCCAGCCTCTAACCTTTGCTGGCCTCTCAGAAGCAAGCAAACAAACGCTCATTAATTAACTGCAATGAGTAGTGATGGGAGGCATCACCCAGGAGAGAGGAATCAGGGAAAGGATGAGGCTGGAAAAGTCAATCCAGTGGAAGAATACTCTTCCTGGGTAGGAGGATGCAAAATGAATATGGGCTGTTCTTTATCTTCATCATCTGCCCGATGCTGGTGAAAAGAGCAAAGTGGCAGGAAGGTCCCCTGCTCTGATTACCCACAGGAAGGCTTTGTTGCACTTTTCTGTGGCACTTCCAACATCTGAGCCACTGAGTCACAATGTTGGGGAAGAATCCAGTATACCCAGTGCTAGATTTAGACCCGGTCCCCAGCTTGGATTTGGACCAGTCCCAATGTTTTTTTTTTCTTATCAATTCCCTCATGCAGTTCAAGGAACAATTCCCATCATACTGTAGAAAGGAGGAGTTAAACTGTAGTGACCTGAGTGGCTCCCCATCACCTTCCATCAGTGTCAGAAGACAGTCTGCAACAGGATGGCTTTGCTGGTATCAACGCAGGCGTGGGCCACTGCAGGGTGGTGGCTGTATGATGGAGTAAAACATCAGGCTCAACAACTGAGCCAGTACATGTCTGGATCACCCTGCCAAATGTGCACAGAAAGTTGTGAATTGGAGATAAGAACTATGTTCTTCCAGAACTTTCTAGGAGGTGTACCCACGAAAAGAGTCCCATGGGAACTGCTGTTCTTGCTCAGGTATAGATGAGGTTGGAAGTCCCTACTCTCAATTCAACAACAAAAAGCTTTCTTAGCAAACCAAGTATCTTTAAACTTCTTTGTTGGCTGATCTGTGCTCTGAAGGATTTCAGCAGACTTTATCCAGAATACTCAAGGTCCACTTAGCACAGGGTGTATCTATCTCCCGCATATTCGAAGTAGGACATGTGCATGTTCCCTACTGCTTCTGGGATGCATGGGAAGATGTTAAAGCTATTTACAACATACATATTATGCTGAGTCCTTCCCATGGTAGAAAGACATTTCAAGATGCCCTGTTGGCATGAGTTGCCCAATCAATGCATTGGCATGGGGTCTGTACTGCATTCTATCTCGCAGAGGTTTGGATATACTGACCTGTATTTTCTGGGAGCAAGAAATGAAATGACTCCTGAGCCCTTTGCCAGACCTGTGTAATGCCTGAATGGGGTAGTTTTGTTATTTTTGCTGCTTCTTGAATTAGGTTGCATAGGTCCGTTCAAATAAAGCATTTTATAGAATACCTGATTTTTAGACTTCTTAGTTTTACCCTCACCTTTTCAGTCATGAAATCAATTTCAAGGCCAGCAGGAGCTGATGAGAAATGCCAGCTGCCATTACACCCCTCTGGGCTTGTTTCTCATGGAGACCTGCATGCTCTAATGTTGATCAAGGAAAACCCCGAAAGGCAGAGACCAATAGTGCATTTAGGAGACTGTGGAAATGCAGGAATTTGGGGCTGTGACAGGATTATAGCCTATATATTATTGGTCCTGCTTTTGTTTAACCAGACTTTCAAACTTCAAGACTCTCTTATATCATTGATTCTAACACCCTGAACTTCCAGTGAAGTTGTCCCAGGGCTGCGCTGGCTACTGGAGACCAAATGTGAATCTGTACATGTGATGCCTGCATCATTATTAGGAAAAATAAGCAGAACATCTCCAAACTTGCAGTTCTTAGAGACTATCTTTGAGTTTCTCAAAGTCCTCACTTTACAGAAACACACCATGTCCATCACCAATTTTGAGTCCACTCTGCTAGTATAAGCTATTATGAGTCAGCAGGATGATATTTAGATGTCCCACATGGAGTGTGATGCACAGAGAAGCTTCACCCAGGGTTTATCAAAAGAAGTCCATTGAGTTGTGGAGTTTATAAAGAGCTCTGGATACAGTGAAATCCTTTTGCCAAGGTAGCAATAATCTTCCTCCAAAGCACGTATTATTGGGTTATTGTAAATGCCATAGGTGAATTGTGGTGCATAAGGTCAAAGGACAACTGCTTTCATCTGTCTGAAATATACTCTGAGAGCCTATTAGTACCTTGTGTTTAGTGTTACCCTGGCTGAGTTAATTCAGTCCACCTCTGGCCAAGTGCCACTACATAAACCTCACTGACATTTCCATTTCCACTTCCCTTTGCTGGCAGCAAATCCTCTGATTTCCTCCCACTTGAGGTCTTAAACTTTTGGAAGAATCTCTTCTTTGTGCGAATCAATTTGATTTTCTTTTGCTGCCCAAGGAAACGCGTTCTGGCAGGAACATCACTGATACAATCAACTTCACTGGGCTTTGGATATTTAATCTGTATTCTCAGCCAGCACCACCTCCTGCGGATGGAGACCAAACCAGAAGGGGAAGAAAAGTGAGTTGTTAGAGGCCTTTACTATTTCTCTGTATCACTTTCAATGATAGCCCAGAGTTGTAGGAAGAGTCCTTGAATGTCTGTGGGAGCTGCTGTAAAAGGAAGTGTCCCTCTCCTTACAGGTTGACCATTAGCCTCCATGCTTGTGGCTTGTACCTCTGTTAACTCGGTATTTCTGGAAATCCAACCTTCTTTCTGCAATCCTTCCTCCAATTAGCTGTATTTCCTCTGCAAACTATAATACGTGACAGAACACCCCCAAAGCAGCTGGTTTTGGCTCCTATCATTCTCTTGCCTTTGTCTCCTGTACAACACTAGGCATTTCTTGTCTGCTTTGTCTAATCTATTTTTACACATCTCCCTTGCAATGTGATGAATTATGTCCTGTGCGTGCCTCTTTTTCTCTATTAACTATCAAGGGAGTCCAGGTAACTTGTTCAGATGGAGATAACACCGAGGATATTTACATTTGGACAAAGACTATCAGGCCAGAGTATCTAAGGGATGAGATTCATCTCATCACGCTTTAGGTGTCCAGAGAGAGGATGTCAACAGCTGAGCCAAGGCATAAAGACATTCTTCTTCCTCAACAAAGACAACTCAGATGTTGGAAGAAGGGATGACTAATCTATCCTTGGGCTATAGAAGGAGTCAACATGGCTAGCTGGGATGTCAGTACTCATTTTGCAGATGACTCAGGGTGGGATTTAGCTGGAGAGCCTCACATTGTTGCAGAGCAATATCTGAACCCTGGCCTATGGTCACACACCATCATTTATCACCAGCTCATCTGGCTCTGCTCTGCTACTGATGGTATAGGGAAAAATATCACCCGAGCCTAGTCCTTCTGAACGTGATGACTGAATTTCCCCAGATGCTAGCAATAGAAAAACCAACATCCACTCACCTTTTGACTCTGATGTTCTGTCACAACAGTTATGCAGCGAATCGATCACTCACATCAGGCATCCATATCTCAAAACATGCAAATAGATCAGTCAGGAAGAAACAAGCCTCTGAGCACACTGCTGGGGGAGGATGTGGGATACAGAGTGAGGTGATGCTGGCTGTTACCTTAGCAACAATCTCCATCTGGTAGGGATCTGAAACAGGCAGTCTGACCCCTGGCAATAATGTTTGAACCTTTAATGACTTAAATAACAGAATAATTCTCTGCTGTTATGAAAGGAAACAGCGTGCAGCCCCAGTTGAACATCACTTGTAACCACAATGGATGAAGCCACATTTCACAAGCTTAGACTTTGGCAAAGAAGGTGATGCTAAAATACATGCAAGATACAATGCCTGAAGGAAAACAGGACTGATTTTCCACTTGAACCAAACTCATGTTATTCTAACTTCACAAAGAACTGAGTCACTATTTCTTTCTGAAAGGAGACAACGTGATTTAGGGTATTGGTAATAAAGCAATATCAAGCTATCATATAGCACTATTAACCCATAGGTTTCAATATCCATTGATGCCACAGAAGGGGAGGTTGCAATCCCACTTGAATTTCAAGCTTGCAATTATTATTTGATTGTGTGGTTTTTCGTGGCTGAGTAATTCTAGATTGATGCCCTGGAGAGGTTGGCTCAGCCTTGGGCTTGTTTCATGGACAGTTTGTGGGGCCCTTTTTGGCTAAATTCTTGTTGAGTAATAGAAAAAGACATAGAAGCTTTATGATAGGTTCTAGATTGCCATCTGTAGCTTCTTTAGTCACAATTCTAACCACACAAAGATTTAAGTTAGAAAGCCACTTCGCTGAAAGCAGGACTCAAGGTAGGATTTACATACAGGCTAAAGCTTTTGCCATAGGCATGCTCTTGACTAAGGCTCTTCTTCCTGAATCAAAGAGCTTTGCTCTGGAGGAAACATCTGTCTTCACTTGCATGTATTTTGTGGCTTCTTTGTGACTGATATGAGGAAGATAAATTGCAACAGAGATTTGTATTGTTTTGACTCTGTTGTCTTGGAACCTCTTACTGCTACAGGCCACCAACAACTGACTGAGAAACTATAATGTCCATCTTGCTATTCATGCCTCATTGTCATGGTTTAAGCTTCGCCAGCAACCCAGAACCATGCAGGTGCTCTCCCACTCTTCCCCCTTCTTCCTCCCGTTCCCAGAGGGATGGGGAGAATCGAAAGAATGTAACTCCCATGGGCTGAGATAAGAGCAGTGCAGTAACTGAGGTAAAACACAGACCACAGCTGCTACCACCAATAATAACAATGATAAGGGAAATAACAAGGGAAGAGAACACAACCACTCATCACCCACCGACCAACACCCAGCCCGACCCAAGCAGGGATCTCTCCCTTCCGGGTAACTGCCCCCTGTTTATATGGTGGGCATGACGTGCTGTGGTATGGAATGCCCTTTTGGTCAGTTTGGGTCAAGTGTCCTGTCTCTGCTTCCTCCCGGCTTCCTCTCTTCCCTGGCAGAGCATGAGGCTCAGAAAGTCCTTGATCAGAGTAAACATTATTGAGCAGCAACTGAAAACATCGGTGTTATCAGCGCTGTTCCCAGGCCGAGAGTCAAAAACACAGCACTGCACCAGCTACTGAGAAGGAGAAAAAGGACGGCTACTGCTGAACCCTGGGCACTCATTTTTCATTGTATCTTGGGAGTGGCTACCTTGCCACCTACTTTTCCCATGGAACAGACCATTTCATGCTGGCTAAGCGGAATTTGGTCACCTAGCACTGATTTCAGCTTCATCTTCTCCTGTGCCTTTTATATCATTTACTGCAGGACTATGACTCTTCCTTTGCTTTGGCCCATGCTGCCAGCTAGCAACCCATGCTCCCTTCATAGTCGTGGGTAAACCCCCCATGTCTTCAATACTTCCTTGACAAAATAAGCTGAAATACCTATTTCTCTTCATTAACCCTCAGCAGAGCCCAGAACAACCATCTCAGAAGGCAGGACCTGCATTAATTCACCATTTAGCACTTTGTGGGTAACTGTCATGGAAATGGCTTTCTGCAGAATGCTTTTATCTGCTTCAAAGATTCCTGGCTCTGGAGCTGGCAGTGATGAGAACTGTGGTGTGTCTTGGGATAAAAAGCACTAGGGTAACATGAAAAGAAGCAATAGAGGTGACAGTCAGGCTGTTCTCTGCCCTACGTTCTGTTCTGCAGTTTGCATAAGGTGAGAAGACTGAAATAGTTCTTACACTGGGGAAAGCATCCAGTTGCCACTTCTCAGTCCTTGGTTTCTTTATTTCTTTGCCTTGGCTCAAAACCTGCTCCCTGGAAGCTGGCCTGGATCTATTCACTGATGAGGAGTATGATACTCCCCTCACCAGTGCATGAGGTCCAAGAAGCTGGTGTGGTTTGTGGTAGTGGAATTACTTCATTTGCCCACCAAATGTTTGCCTTGTCTTTTAATATTTTTATTAATCAAGAAGATTTAATGCAAGAAGGGCAGCATCATATGTTACAGTTGAACTAAAATGTTATTCACCTGAAAGAGCAATGCCCTTGCCCTTCCCATAGGCCCAAGTGATCTGTGGGGATTCATCAGTTTCTGGTTTTAAGCAGAGGGGAGAAGTCAGGACATCTAAATGAGCATTAACAATCTGATGCTAGGTTTAAGGCTTAGGAAGCTGACACTCAATGCAGGAGCCTGATTTTGCATTTTATAACCTTATGAAACACAGAGTCTGTGCTCAAGAAAGCGGGTGGATGAATTTGGGGCTTTGTGAGCAAAATGAGTTTTGGATCTATGCAGACGGAAACAAAACTCCTCCAGAATAACAAGGTGGGATGAGCTGTGGAAAACTGGGGCTTCTGCCAATGGAGAAACAGAAGTGGAGCCACTGAGAAAAACATCACATCTCCAACCCTGCACCCCACATTTGCCTTGGTGCAGCCATCAACAGAGCTGCCTGTCTGACCCCTGTTTTGATATGAAACACATGAATCAGTTGTATGAAGATTTGGCCACCACTTCCTTGGGCATAACTAAAGCAAGAAATGGGATCCTGAAGAGCCACTTTGCTGCTCCAAGCAGCTGCCTAATGTCAGATCAAGTCCATGCCTTAAAAATAGGTGTGTAGGAATCCTTGTGCCTGGGGTATCTCACTGCACAGATGAAGTGAGGTCTGAATCGCTCAGTTCTGAGTGACTCCTCTCATGCTATTACAGACTTTTCAGTGTTTGGCCACAAATCAGTAAGAAAATGCACACACAAGGCTCATTCACTCCTGTAATTTTGATTTTGCAATGCAGTTTAAAGGTTATCTCTAAATTCTCTGTTAGTAATTGTAGAACAGAGAACAATCAGATAAAACTCCAGATACCATTAAGATCTTGTGACATGAGGAACCTTGGTAAATTTGTGGGGTTCTTGTTTAAAAAGAAGGACTCAGTTCAGTACAGGTTTTGTATTTAAGTTAGGATCATAAGATGGAGGGTTTTTTTTGCAGCAAGCAAATAAATGATTGCGTGAGGATGGATACAAAGACAAATGTAAGCTGAAAAGAGATTAACCAACTGAAATAAATCATCATACAATTC
This sequence comes from Psilopsiagon aymara, assembly GCA_024733675.1. Classification (NCBI taxonomy): domain Eukaryota; kingdom Metazoa; phylum Chordata; class Aves; order Psittaciformes; family Psittacidae; genus Psilopsiagon; species Psilopsiagon aymara. The sequence continues at coordinate 10,871 of JANRGW010031651.1, read as the reverse complement.
CAGAGCAGTTTGAGTTGGAAGGGACCTTAATGCTCATCCAGTTCCAACCCCCTACCATGGGCAGGGACACCTTCCACAAGAGCAGCTTGCTCCAAGCCCCCTCCAACCTGGCCTTGAGCACTGCAGGGATGGGGCAGTCACAGCCTCAGCACCTCAGCACCCTCACAGGGAAGAGCTTCTTCTTATCTCCAACCTGAATCTCCCTTGATCAAGTTTGAACCCATCGCTCCTTGTCCTATCACTCCAGTCCTTGATGAAGAGTCCCTCTCCAGCATCTTTGTAACACCCTTCAGAAACTGGGAGCTTCTTGGAGGTCTCCATACAGCTTCTCTTCTGCAGGCTGAACAGCCTCAATTTGCTCAGACTGTTGTGCTCGATAGAGAAAATTCTATTAACTGAAATGGAAAACTTCTTTTGCATCATTCCTTTTCCCTGAAGGAAGAAGCCATTGGTCAAAGTGACAAAAGATTCCCACATCTGTATAACTAACTTTGCAGCATATGTGGGGCTTAAATCTGGGAGAGGATGGCACCATGTTTGAGCCACTCAGTGGTCCAAAGACAGAAGTTTCCCAGTGCATCCAGAGCAAGGCTCCAAGTGGAGTCTCCATACCCCAGCTGAGTGCTCTGGCGCTCAGGCTGTTCATCATTCCAGGATGGATTGATCTTTTTCTGTTCTTAATGCCATTTTTCAGAAGCCTCTGACTATTCTGATGCAAAATGAAAACAAATGTGCAAACCTCAAATAGTTTTACAATTCATCTTTTCCAGCTCTGCCAGATTCTTGGAGCATGTCATTAATCTTTCCAATGGGATAGCTGGGTTTCTTACTAGGGATTTGCTTCTTGCTTACTTTGGATCTGCAAGTCTCTTGTCTTCTCCCACACTTTCCATGGATAAAGGAGAGGCAGTGCAAAGACCCTGCCTCTGACCAAGCTGTGCTGCTGCTGGTTAGGTCCTGCCTGCCCAATTCCAAAACCTTCATCTTGTGGTGCTAAAGGATGTCATCTGTGACATCCCTTTCCTACATTTCAGCAGTGTCATGATTTCTGCAACCCTGTTCCTCTAGGGTTGTCGGATGTGGGTTCTCATTAAAGAAGGGTCTCTGTTCTCAGTTGGACACACTGTTCCCTGCCAGCCCACCCTGCCTCGTGAAAGGCTCACAAGCACATCCAGTTAACAAACTGTTCCAGGAGCAAAGTGATTCTTCCACATTTGCTACTCTTACAAGACCAGACAGAACATCCTGGTAGATATGAAATGCTGCATGTGTGTTCCAGTGGCCTTTGTCTAATGGGAGTAGAAATATGTGGACATAACAGAAATTGAAAGCCTTGGCCTGGTTCCATGGTTACTAGGAAACAGAAGGATGCTGGTTCACTGTAGTTATTTTATTCCCAGATGAGGAAGCTGAAGCTCAAGCTGAAATAAAAGTTCCTTTTCTAAGAGAGTTGTACTTGTGTAATATAAGAACAAGCCCCCCTATTGAACCTGCACAGCCAGAAAATGGTCCTGTTTGCTTTGCACCCTCTGTCCTTTCAGCACAGGTTGATACAAACCTTTGTTCACTTAATTAGTTTTTCCTCTTTTGTGTATTAAACCACATTGCCTTCAGCAGATCGGGTTTCATTCTCAGGAGGTAAAAATAATGGAAAGGAATTATTCCACAGGAAGCAAAAGTTCCCATCTCCTTTGCAACTGAGCTTCAGAAAATGAGCAAGACAAGTCAGAAACAAAAGCAAAGGCGAGTGTCAGGTTTGGCAAACAGTCTTGTGCTTGGAAGGGGTGAGGAGCTGGTCTCTACACAGCCATCTCCTTTTGCAGGGAACACCAGGCATATTATAAGCTACCAAGGGAGTGGAGGAGAAATACCACTGTGTCTTCCCCCTGTGCCTCAGCTTCCACTGCCAGCTGCTTGAGGCACATCCTTATTGCATTGAAACAACCCAGGGAAGGAAGGCACCTGTCTGCAGCACCAGCATAAGCAGCCAAAAGCATCCCTTGGCTAAGGCTTCCCCGCTGCCACCCACTTCAGCTCATGCTGGCTGCTCGCTGCCTCTGTTAGTCATCTCTGCCTACCCGCTTATGTTCATCTGATCCTTCTTGCTCACAGACTCATTTCTTTCTCTCTGGTGAGCCCTGGCAGGGAGTTCCATCCCATTCAGCTGTTAATATTTGATTACGCCTCTAGTGAAGTGAACACTCATTAAGTTAATTCCAGCAACAATATAAACATCAAAGGGCTGAATTAGTTGTAATAGCAGAATGTGATTGGTTGGCATCAATGTTTATTTATTGCTTTCTGCCACTTCCTAATGATTCCAGTGCTGTTGGGGACAGAGCGTGGCTTTGGGGAGCATTTTGGTGCTGAGCTTCACACCTGACTTCAATCCTAAATAGTGATTCCCACAAAGGTTTGCAAGCTCTGGTGCAAGTGTGGGCTCTGACTCACCTGAAATATGTCAACTATGGAAAACAATGGATAGAGACAAGAACTGACATTTCATTGTGCTCCTTATAACCCTCTAGAAGACTCTAGAGGGATATAAGCTCTTGGCTGTTTATGCTTACAGGTTCAGATGAGCACTGGAAGATCTGGGATAACTTCAACGCACTGAGAGTCTGGTATTCCTAATGGATAACTCCATGCTCTATTGTTTAATTTTGCTTTTTCCTTTCAAATCCCTCCAGTTGATTTCCATTAAAATTAGATCAACATTTGGTGGGGATGTTCAGATCTGGACTGCAGCACACTGCAATGTGCACTCCAGCCTTTTGCTTTCCTCTTGCTGCTGATTCACTGCAACAAGCTAAAAGGCTTTATTTTGCCTTTCTCTAAAATAGCTTCCATTCTGCCCAAACCTGAATGTCACAAATGATGGTGAATGCTGCTTGGTCTCTGAGGGGATTTCTAATGGAAAGCAATACTGTGAGATGGAAACGCTGCCATAAAACTTTCCTATTTAAAACAAAATTTGGAAAAATGTTTACGTAGTTCACATCTGTTCCAAAGGAAATGAGAAACATTGACTTCTCAAAGACTGTTTTCATCCCAAGTCACAACAAATATCAATTACCCCTGAAAATATTATTGCTTCTGGCCATCCTTATTGTCTCTCCTTAAATAACAAACCTTCCCATGTGTTTTCTTGCTGCTCTGCACCAGGTTTTGTGTTCAATACCTGGTGCCGCCCAAGCCTGCTGGGTTCTCAGGTTTACAGTAGCCCCATTTCTCTTTACATACTCACAGTGGGGCATACAATGACTCTGCAGTTGGTAGAATTGAGCTATCCAAAGCCTCATTTAGCTCTTTGAAGACTGAAACCATTGCACAAAGTCCTGGTTCAGTAATGGATGAGGATTCGGGAGCCTACGAAAGACTTTGCTTGTGTTGGGCATGACATATAAATACAAAACCTGTTGTTTTATCTCCTGTAACTATAATTACCCAGTCAGATGAGGGATTATAGCACTCACAGTATTTGCTGTGGAATTAAAGCACTTGTAGAGCTATGAAGTGCTTACATGCTCTGGTAAATGAAATCAATTCAGAAATCACCTCATGTATTATAAAAACAAGAGCAAGAACAGGAGGCAGGGACCCCGATTCACAAACAGTTTACCTTCTTGAATGGTTTTGTGGGTCTTGTCTTTGCTGTTCCTTCTCCTCCTTGGATTTTGGGACATTCTCATTTCTCTCAAGTCTGCGTTGCTTCACCCAAGATGAGATTTATCAAGAAGGTGAAGGGATATGTAAGCATCCACTACAACTCTCCCACTGTACAACACCATCACCACCCTCCCGTGACCCCAGCCAGGTGGCAGTTCTGCAGCTTGGTGCAACTTCCAGTTCTTCCCATGCATTTCCCACACATCATACAGCCTGGTTCAGACACTGGGATGAGCAATGGGCAGCTGCCCCTCCATCCACCTTTGCATCAGTTTTGCCCTGGTCTGGCTGCTGTCTGTTTCACTTTCAAGCATTTTTCTAGGAGAATCCATGAGGAATGGTGAATGGTGGGCTGAGAGTGTCTTGGGTCTGGCTCATGTACTGCATCAGGTCATTTCCATTTAGTATTCTAACAACTCTTGGTGAAGTGCTGGAGTTGTATCCCCAGCTCCTAGAGCACATGCACAGAATAGCACTTTAGAATCACTGCCTTTGCTGTAGACATACTTTAAATCTTTTACTTTAATATGTGATGGCTGTTCTATGCTTGCAACCTCAGAAACCCTCTAAGATGCCTGGCTACATGGGAGGACAGTCGTATGAAACAGCAGGACTGGGAACCACACCATCAGGTCCTTCACTCAATAATTAACTTCACTTTCTTGATACCTCAGTTTACCCATCTGAACACTCATTTATTCCTGGCAAGGCAATAAGAGATTTTGGCAATGGAGTTTTGCGCAGGTAGAGGTAACTATGCAGGATGTGTTCCTGAATCATCTGGCTGGCTGCTATCCTGCAGAGCTGATCAGCTCAACACTTCTTCGGTTTCTTTCACTGCAGGAGGTGTTTGTTAGTGTTTGCAGTGAGCATCTGAGGTACCCTGAAATAACTGAATAAAACACAGAAAAGACAGTTGCAATCTTATGTCAACTTATACACTGTCATTAAATAAAGTCTGGTGTAAGTGGAAACGCTGTCAGTGTAATTAGCTAAAGCTGGCAGTATAAAATGCTCATATTTGATTTCTTCTTCCTCCCTCTTCCTTTCCATCAGCTATTTAACAGCACACAGCAGGTAAAAGGGAATGCACACTGTTTGTCTCCTGTGCTATTCCAAAACCTGCTCGAGGCTGTTTAATGTGCTCTGAAGTATTCAGGCTGGGCTTGGCTTGTTCAGTGACTAAGCCCATCTACTTCGGGGTGCCTCCTCCTTGCTTCCCTTGCTCTTGTCTGGTTCCCTGGGTGCTGAGCACAGGGGAAGATCAGCCCCTGGTAGTGGGTGTGAGTGACTGCTGTGTCACAGAGGGCTTGCAGCACTCCCACACTGGCCCAGAGATCCAGGCTGCCACACAGAAGCAGTTGTCACCATGGACACCAGAGCAGGGCAGACTCATCAGAAGATATTGATAGGGTAAAATGTCAACTACTGGAAGCCAAACCAGCATGGGGTCTTTAAAGGAGAGCAGTGAATCATCTCTTGGTTAGGTAAGGTGATATCTGACTGCAGGGAAACCCAAGGGCTAATTTGCATCCTGAATTATTTTTTGTAATAGCAGTATTACCATACTGGAACAGCATCCCAGTGTGTTCAGATGCTGGATAAACAGAAAACAAACCCCGTGTCAGGTCCTATGGGTTTGCTGGCTGAGTACCAGGCAAGAGCTAGGATGGGCTGGAAAGGCTGAGCTGAGCCCCAGGGTGTGTCAGACCCCAAATGGCTGAACCCTGACACATTCAGCACCAAACCTGAAGCTTGGGCAAGGGTACATCCATGGATGCTGGGAGCAGAGTCATATTAGGGGATAGTGACAGGTTGCTGCTTTAGGTCCTGCCTTGTCCAGTCCCTGCTTGCTGTATTTGCTGCAGTGCAATGCAGCCCCTGTGTTCCCATGGAGTTAAAACACACAAGATCTTCCAGTCCCTAACCACTGTTTGTATCCCAGTATCCTAGGATCTTCCAGCTGTGGTTCAGGAAGATGCTTAATACAGTCTGCTCTCCCCAGAATGAGCAAAGACCTTACAAGATAGCCTGTTTATCATTCCAGAGGGGAATTTTCTCATCAGTTTTCCAATCAGAACCTTCTCAAATCCCAGAGCTAATCAGACACTGATTTACTGCTTGGGTTAGCTCTATAATTTGCAAAACTCCATCCACAGTCTTGGCTGTAATGGCAGTGCCTTTACATTCTGTAGTTCTCTGAATGTATCTGATTACATCAGTCAGAGCATCAAAGGAGTTGTCAAATGGAAAGAACAACTTCAGTAGACCCAAGTTTACTGCTTAGATGGGCTGTAGGAGGAGAAAAGGAATGCAAGTAATTCACCTGCTAATGCAGTTTTTGATTGTATGTGTGCTAGGCATAAAGAGGTACTTTGCAAACACATTTTAATGTGTTTTTTCTTCTCTTGGAGTATTTAAATTATCTTAATTGTTTAAAATCACACATTATCTGTGTCAGGTGTCTTAATATTCCAGAAAAGTATCCCAAAATGGGCTTTCCCATGGCATGAGCTGTGATTAAGTGGAAACAGGATCTGAAAGATTAGCTTGTATTGTCATGAAAGGCAGGGGAACTTTGAGGGGTCACTTCGTCAATGTGATTAAGTCTGCAGGTACAGTCTGACACTCTCTCAACATGTCAGGTATGAGTGATGGGGAAGGAGTTAATTCCTAAGGTAGAGATAAGCTTTTAGATCAGTTCTCCAAGATTCCCTTCTAGGAAAACACATTGAGAGGAGCTACTGTCAAGGAGAAGAGAAAGAGAAGCACCTCTGTAGTGATCGGGTAGTTCCTTTTCAGAAACTTCCAGGATGAAAATGGACTTTCTCGACCTCAGAGAAGGGAGAAAATAAAATACAAGAAAATTAAATTTAAAAGAATTGCTTTGTTTGACCTTTTTTTGGAAAGTAATTCTGGGTTCTTCAACTCCAAATAAGGTCTCTGCTCCATGTGCAACTGATGGGTAACACACTTCCTCTTCTCAGCCCTCTCCGCACCTCTCAGCTTGGGCAACTACCTTAAGTAGTAGCTTAAGTAGAGCCCTGTGCTCAAGGAGGTGATTTTATTCCCTGAAATGACGAAGATATTGCTACACACTTGCTCTACCAATCTAACTGTGGGCACTGACACTGTAAGAAGGGGAGAAATGGGCAATGAAGGCCGAGTGAGGGCACATGAGACACCACAGCTCTTTGCCCGCACCCTGGGAGGTAAGTGGCCACTCAAAGAAGCTGGGGAGGCAGTTAGCAGCCTGCCAGGCTCATAAAATAAAGCAAACCCAGTCTGGTTTCTTTGCCTTAGTAAGCTGCCTTAACAACTTGATAGTACGGAAGACCAAATGCCTATTCACAGTTAGTTAGCCAGTTGTGCTAGGATTCCAAGACACTGCTAATGCTGTTAGCTCAATGCTGATGCAGACATTTTGGTCATTTAATCATATTGAAAAAGATTTTTTCCCTTTTTAATTTCAGGGGATTTTCAGGTGTGTTCTTCAGCTATATAATGCATCTACTGAGCAATGATGGTCATTCTGCCAGCCAGGCAGACTCTGGAATGCCCTTTGAACTGCTGTATGATTGTTGCATTGTTAGTGATTGATGGTATGATGATTATTTTTTAGGAAGGACTGAAGCAGTGAGTAGGAAGTTAGTTGCACTATATTATAATTACTGCAGAATAAATCTGACTGTAATCAAGATGTTCTGATTGCAGTCTACAGGGATTTCTGGATGTCCTTTTTAGCCATGACATCATGTGAAAGTGATTCTGCCACCATTAAAAATAAGGAATTGAGAAAGGAACTGAGGATGTTGGAAGTACTCTTGTACAACTAAACCTAGGGGAGAAGACTGTTCAAACCCATTTGGTCCCTTCCAGCTCCCAGGCAAAGATCAAGCATCTGAGGAGACAGTTTAGGGGCTAGATTTCCAGATTTTGTCCCAGAGGTTTTGAATTTACATCCAAGGACACAATGAATTTTCCCTATCAGCATTTCCAACACAAGATGTTGTCAGTGTCAGAAAAGCGTAAAGGTTGCGTAAAACGAGTCAATCCATCCTTTGTTGCCTGAAAATCTCCTTATTGTCTCTTCTTGTGAAGCCAGCATAGGAGAGGTTGCTTTGAGATATTCCTCATAATCTTTGTCATCAGTTCTTAACTATTGCAAAGGAGTGAGGGGTGCAAATGATCAGCAGTTCTGACACAAAACAGGCAAGTTGTTTAACCGCTGCAGTGACAGGAAAAGAGATGTGAGAAAACATGCACCTGAGTCTGAATCCAGACTGTTTATTTAGGCCTTGTCTTCAAGAATCTCTCTTTTCTCATCCTAAAAACGTCAGCAGGGTCTCCAATTCTTTTTTCCTGAAGCCTTTCAAAGGACTTTTCCCTTGACAGCCAACAAGCACGCTGGTGAAACACCCCCTCTGCTTGCTCATTTACGACAAGTACTTTTGGCAGCTTTAATGCACGTACACATGTTTTCTCAATGCATCAAACAGCAAGACTCAGGATGCAGGAGTAATCTACATTGCAGGCACAGATTTGCTCCTGATGGGTAACACAACAGTATTTGAATAACTTTCAATACAGAATATTTTCTAAGGGACTACTATAATTGTTCCATCTAAATACATGGCAGGTGCCCCAGCTATTCAAACACAGCAAAGTGTGCTCTGTTTGAATAGCTCAGCTTAGCGTTTGCTTGTCCCATATTCATCATCTTTAGATTTTCAACCAAATCCTGGCTGGTGGGCTGCTGGCAATGAATCAAAGCAGTGCTTCTTTCCCACTCAAATATTTAGAGACAAATACACCACAACTTCACTTGGTGGTAAGAAGAAAATCATTCTATGTGGTTTTTGGGAGGAAAACAGGACCTTGGAGAATGGCTCATTCCTTCTGAAGGTGGTGATTCATTCTCAAAGGGTTACTGAACTCCAGCAGTTCTCAGTATCCCCCCTGTATTATAGGTTTAATACGAGCCATAAAGTGGAGGCCCAGGAGTAGTCCCCCTTGCATGGCTGCTCCTCCAGCAATGCCTGAGAGGGGTAGAAGCACACAATGAGGAGGTGCAACCATACATTGAGTGTCTTTGTCAGTACTGATAAGCCAGCATCCTCCCTAACTACACTGTGGCATGGAAAATTCACTGATACCTACAGCAAACCCTCACAATCACTGTTATTACCTTTCTGCTGTCTAAAGAAAGGCATTTTCCACAGGGGCAGGAAGAAGGGTGTTTCTCATATAGCCTTCATCAGTGACTCAAATTCCATGGTGATTTTTGTTTAGCCTTTGAAAGGGAGGGACTGCTGGGATGACAGGGAATTCTTCCTTTTTATTGTGGCATTGAAGCATAAACGAGATATGACAGAACATCTTCAGGTTGCCTTTGGCATACATTTGGGTTAAATGCTGCTTTAAATGAAAGGGGGTTTACAGTGGCAGGACACACCAGCTCTATTCTCCTTTTCCCATGTAGAGGGTTTTCTTTTTTTCCAATTCAGGTTGAATTTAATCTCCTACTTTATGCTGAAGTACTAAGCTAAATAAATAGGATTTTGATGCCTAGAATCCCTAGGTGCCCATTTGAAGCACCTCACAAAGCCATTAAGGATGGATAAGAGTTTATTTGGGTTCTGATGAGGTCCTTATGCTGTAGCCTGTATAGCTTTGATTCTTTGCTTGGTGTCGGCCACATGAGTTGAAGCCGCTCATGTCTTTAACTGTAGTTAAGTTTGTTTATCAGGGGAAACGTTTGGTGCCCCATGCTCATAGGAAAAGGAGGAATTTGGCCTCCAAACCTCCCATCAAACACAGCATCACAGAAGACTCTCAGCAATGCTGTTATTTTCAATGCTTGATAACCTTGACATCTCTATTAGTTTTTTCATGTGTAGTCACTGTGAAAACTATTAAAGCTGTGCAAACCCCACATCACTTAATCAAAGCTTTGGAGTACAATGCCTCTATTTAAAATCAAAGACAAGCACTGAGGCTGGAGCAAGCAAGGGCTGCAAATTCATGGCAATTAACAAAGACAATCACATTCTTATCATGAGGAAATAGTTTTTTCAACTCTGGTTCTAATTATAAGGAGCCACTCAAACATACCCATCTCCTGCAGGACACTGAATTGAGTTTAACACTTGCAGTAACCTTTTCTGCTTGTGCATGAAAATATATGAGATCCTGTCCTCAAATAATGATAGAATTAATTTTCTTTGTCTGATTCAGTGACTTTTTTGTTGTGCAACAGCCTCAGAATTTAAGGCTGAAATTAGACTCTTTAAAGGAACAAAAAAGAATGTGTTTCTGATGCAAGCCTGTGCTGGAGAATCTGCTTGTGTTTGGGAGTGGTGTCGTCCTTTCAGAGTTCATTGACAGGTTCAAGAGCTGCTCTGAATGAGAGATTTATGTAGGGTGCTTGTGGAGGTTGCTTTCTCGGGTATCACAGTTCCACATGAGAAGTGGCACAGGAAAAGCTCACTGTGGTCACTGTTAACTCATTACCCACTTGCTTAAAAAGTATTATTTTAAATTAAATTTAGCTTTTAAAATCTGATTTAGAGACAGTGTTTTTAGAAAGGAGAACATTGGAGTACAGCATTTCCAGGAAAGGAAATGCCTCACTTGTGACCTCTATATATAATATACCCCTGACCTACACAGATGACAAACGCCTACAGAATGCAACTCCTCCTCCTCCAAACCCCATGGTCTTCTGGCAAGTTTAAGTACCAGTCTGGTCTTGGAGTATCTCATCTGGTTGTAGCTATGTGCATATTCTTGGTCCAGCTTTCTTGGTGACAGCATCCAAACTGTAATAGTGGTGTCTTTCTGCAGACATCCCGTGGAGAATCCCATTTTCTTAGGCTTTGGACTAATAGCAGAGGGAAGAAAGGGGGTGTCTCTTGGCTGAAAAGCATGCCACGCTGTCATTCCTTCTGCTTGTTGATCCAAGGCCAGGGTCACTCACTGCTCCTCACAGCTCCAGACTGCTGGAAGGAGGCATAAGTGACAGTTGGTTTTACAGTCAGCTGCCAGAGCTGCTGCATGGGTTGTGTAGCGAGAGAAGCCATGAAACTGACAAACATTCAAGGCAGCCTTGTGAGATCTGATTCGGAGAAAACTCCAGGAGCAAACTCGCCAACGAAGTTTTCATGTTGACAAGCCGGTATTCTTTATTGCGGCGCCGGGAG
>JANRGW010031650.1:9095-27406 GCA_024733675.1 Psilopsiagon aymara | reverse complement strand
CACAGGCTGCAGCTCCTGGCAAAGTCACCTTCGTGCCACATAACTTGCACAGTGACTGCAGCTTAGGAGGGAACTCTCCAAACCACTTGCCCCAACTCCTGAAATATCCTGTCAATACCTACAGGGTGAGATCCTACTTGAGCATAAACCCGCTACCTGCACAGTAGCTCATAAACTGTGCTCCATTGCTTTTAAGGATGAGAAAGGCCACTGCACCCTTGTGATTTGATTTTGATTCACAAAATATAACAAAAAAAGACAGCTTTCCCCTTCTGAGGCTGCTTTCTCCCTGTGCTCCTCCTACATTCAAAGGAGAAGGAGAATTCAGCAGATGGGTACTGAGAAGGCAATCTCAGGCTTTTCTAGCATCCAGCTTAATAGACAAACGCAATTTGTATTCAAGCCATAGCTGCAAAGACTCTTTCTGGTGCTTTTCTGCAAATGTTTCTCACTCCAGAAACCTGAAATTTTGCTTCCCAGGAAACTGGGTGGATTATGTCAGGTTGTGCTTGATCAAATGATTTAAAGAAATAGCAGGAGGCATGCTATAAGGCCTTCCCTCGCGTATAACTCGATGACTTGGCTGCATCATTCTCCCTCTTAGGTGTCATCTCAGTGGCTGGCTCTAAAGAGCATCATTGGGCTTCAGCCAGACAAGCTGCAAAATTATTTTTCATAACTTATATCAAAATCTAAAGAAAATAAATCACTTATCACACCAAACTGCCCAAGGCTCAGACAGGATTTCTCCTGAAAAGGCTAACCATGCGGACATGTCACTTGCTCTGTTTATACTATTTCAATTACCCAGGAATAAAAATTCAGGTAACAGAGCTCAGTACAGGGATCAGTTTAATCTGATTACTAATTCAGCATTGCTTTTGTTAGATACACTGTTGAAATTGGAAAGAATGAAAAGATCTGAAGCCAACACACTGCACATTTTCTTTCTGTGTTATTTCTTGTCATGTGTTCTTTCTCCCCCATTCATATTCAAAGGCGAGTCCTAGTCCGGCTGCAAGACTCATAATCCATGCACGCTCAATATCCATCATTACCGATTCTCCTGACAATGCATCAAGAGGAAATACAAGAAAGTTTACTGCTTTAAATAAAAGCTGAGATAATGACTCCCCTCTGAGAATATCACATTTCTTGACTTACTCTATCTTGTAAGTATATTAAAGAGGTGCTATTATTTCCTTCCTAAAAGAGCATCATAAAGTTTTCCCGTCCTCTTAACTTGAATCTCTCCAAAGCCAGCTGCTTTGAGGAGCTTGCTGTACTCTGCTGCTGTTCGCTCTTTTCCTTCTGTCTGGACCAACATATTCATCGAATACAGTTGAGTTTCTAAAGGCCCACTTTTATCCTCGTTCAGCAGTGATTCAACAAGCAGCACTCCACCACCTAGTTGAATAAAGAGAAATAAAACACACACTGAGCTCTGAGAAGACAAGGTATTTTTCAGCTGAGTTACTAGGTCAGATCCTAACCTTTAGTTTCAGGAAGAAGCAGCCTCTATAGTCAGTCTTATTTCAGCATTACAGAAGACAATGAAAGAGCAAAAGCACTGGAGCATGCCTCTGCTTAGATAAGTATTCATGCACCAAGTCCGAAGGGAGTGTTATGTCTAAGATGGAAATTTCCCATTCCCCCAGCTGAAATACGCAGAAGCTTACTGATTTTGCTGATAACCTGGCTGTGTAGGCACTGTTTTCAAAGCTCTGAGGGTTCAATGTGATGCCTAATGGGATTTTTACTGCCATCTACACCCATTTAAACAATACCTAAAATCCCCAATCCTTACACCTAAATACCTTGAAAGAGAAGTCCCTGTAGAGAAGGAGACTAAAACTAGAAGCCTGGACTATTTGGCTCAGCTGCACATGCCTGGCTTAGGAAAGCAAAAGACTAAACTAAGGAAACCCCTGCACTGAAACTCTGCCACCCAAATTGAACATAGAGACTGGCATGCTTCTTGTTACTGATAGCCCAGATTCCCTCTGCTCTTCAAGAGCTCACACCTACCAGGTTTGCAAGCTTTGTAAACCTTTGCCAGAAGCTGCCTGCATTTGTCATCATTCCAATCATGCAATATCTTGGATAAAATATACAGTTCAGCTTCTGGAATTGAATCATTAAAGAAGTCTCCTGTAAAGCAAGAATATATGTATTACACAAAACCCTTAAACCACAGAGGGCTGAGTTAAACAAATATTTTAAGTTCTGTCTATTTCTGGAGATTCTGGCCTTGCCATGTATATCACTCACATCTGTGGCAGTGCATACTTTTTCTTCAGTCTCAAGAAGGTCTAAAATTTTTAAAAGCAGTGGCTCTTTTTCAACCTTTGATGCATAGGAAAGCATTTGAGACCAAGTTTTATCCAGTATCAGCAATTCAGATTCATAAAGCATTATGAAGAAGAGACAGTTTCTAACAGTTTTTATCATGGAAAAAAGCAAAAAAATTCCCCTTTTCCAAGCATATTTTCAAAGACCTTCCATAACAACAGAAAAACATCATAAATCATCAAGGAAAAAATGCACATCTCTTACCTCCTAGCACTACCTTCATGATTAAACCTTTCCTTCAGTACCTGGTGTATTACATTTAGATTCTTCTGCACCTTACTTTGTCATTTCTTCTCCCAGTTCTTTGTACCACCATCACACATAACATTTCCTGTGATCCTCCATCTTCGCTTTTATATACTCCCTCCCTTCCTCAAGGCTTCTTTCATCTCTCTGAGCTTCAAGCAATATTGTCATTATAACACCTTGAAGACTTTTGTAAACATCTGAAGTTAGAACTCACATTCATCATAGATGGTGCAAAGACCATTGCTAAGTCAAAGGCTATGAGCTGCTCAAGAAAAATACAGACTAGCTCACTTACATTCAAATCTTGACCTCTCTTAGGACTTTAAAGTAATTAATCATTCCCAGAGAAGGAAAACCCCTTGCTCAGAGCAAGCCTGGCATCCCACACATATGCCAGGAGGTCTGTGCAGGAGAAAAGGGAGTGATAGGAAGATTTGTAACACGGCATGGTAGTTTTTCAAAACTGCAGGACTTTTTTTGTTCTTATTTTTGTGTTAAAATACCCTCGTTCTGAAGAAGTGAAATAGTTCTGTTCAGGAGTAAAAAGTTTCTGGGTTCCTGAGTAACAGAGGTGTCTCTGATAGAAGGTAGCTGCAGATGCGTAACTGGGGCTGCCCTGTGGTAGCAATGAACTGCAGACCTGGGCTGGGGAGGCTGCAATATGGGACACTCTTCCACATAAGGGGCAACTGGAGACCTGAGCCTCCAGTGTGGCACCTCTGAGCAGAGACAAGGGGCTCAGGAGCAACAGCTGTGACAACACTATACCACTGTCCACACCTACCTTCACGGAAAGTGATACGATGCTCCTCAGGTGGAACAAATTGCTCTTTGGCCACTTGTATGACTTTTGGCAGGTCATAAATTGTGACCGTAGAATTTGGGTACAAAGAAACATACTCCTGGGCCAAAGCTCCTCCACCTCCTTTGGGGAGAAAACAAAAGAAGGTTGGTGCTGACACAAAACCAACTTGCTCAACAACTTTTCCACGAAGTGATGCAGACAATAGAGCATTCAGTGCATTCAATCTCATGGAAGCTGGCAAGATACATTTGCTCACCCCATGTTGCCCAAAGGGAAGAGGAGGGATAGGAGAGGTTACTATCAGAAGACAGTTCAGAGGCTTTTAAAGAAGATCTAATGACACCCACCTCCCAGGTCATAAATCTGCTTGAAAGGGGAAAGATCAAATGCAACAAGTACATCCCTGCCACATACTCTCCATACTGAGTTCTGGCCAGCCATGAATTTCAGCATTTCTTCTTCTGATCTAGTAATGTAAACAGACACAGCACAGGTAATTTACAATATCCTTGGCAATTTCTATCATAGAAATGCTATTAGAAGTTTTAGTTAAACACTAAACTCTGTTTTTATTAACACAAAATACACCCTTTTGACACATAAACTTACCTAGCAGAAGAGTACAGCTATGTATTCATGCATTTAAATATGGAATTAAGACTAGTGAAGTCCAACAGTATACTATGATGCTAATTCTTAGGCTTCCAAGGGATTTTTTTTCCCCCTTTCAGATGTCATTCTTTCTGTGCAAGAGACTTGTGATATGCTTTTCAGAATAAGAAATGATATACTTCTACCCAAAATATTAGACAATGTCCCAGTAATGGATACTGTTGAGAAAAAAAAAAATGTTGTGCGAAGAGTTCTGATGAGCAGGATTTTCACATAATCATATTTTATTGTCCTGAGCTATAATTAAAACCATTAATTTTATCTACAATAAGAATAATAAAACTTCTATAAATACACTGATTACCTGTACATTGCTCCAAAAGGGTCTTTAGATGAAATGTGAAAAGCTCTTTCATACTGGTTTCTTCCTTCTCTAAAATAGCAACCAAAAAAAGCATATGAGTGTGGATTTCTATTTCTTTTATCCCAAATGCACCCTGGGGCTGCAGTTTCAGCTAGTTTATCGCTGTGAAAGGTGCTTAACTTTGTACAGAATATATGCCAGCCTGTTTGTAATGGCTGTAAAGGCACCCTCATTTGCCAACCAAAAAAATGCTGATGTATTTCTCAGCCTTTCACAGGAATGACTGGTTCTTTTCGAGGCCAGGCTGGACGGGGCTTTGAGCAACCTGGTCTAGTGAAAGGTGTCTCTGCCCATGGCAGGGGATTGGAACTGGATGATCTTTAAGGTCCCTTCCAACCCAAACCATTCTATGACTTATGGGAACACAACTCAAATAAACATACAAGACCGGTGCAATCATCACCATGACACGTACCATGTTTAATCATCATTTGCGCAGACCTGAACAAGGAGACTCCAGCCCCATATTAAACTACTCCTTTACACCTTTGCAGAAGCAACCTTAGCCATCGTTACCCACTATTTAATGTGGTGTATGTAGAGACACCGTAATGTTCAAATGCTTTCCTGAAGGTCAAACACATAAAATCTGATTCCTGGGTCAACTCTACCATCAGAAAGAAAAGGCAAACAAAACAACACACAAATGGAAAGCACGAAAAAACAGGAATACATATTGGCTGGAATACAAGCTGAAATGATCTGCTACTTTTTATTTCTGGGAACAAACCAGTATCTTCATTGTGCCCTTCCCCAGAAACACGCCACTCAGAGCAGTCACACAGACACCATAAAGCAGTCTGAAACAGACAGCACACAACATTCCTCCTTACCTCACAGCATCAGCCAGATAGTGCCAGCACAAGTAGACTGTGTTGGAGTAATACATCATAATATGATACTGAGACTTGGGACTTGATTTTGTAAGGTAGATGTTGGAAATGTCTGTGTTTCTGTAGAGGGCTAATAGGTGAAATAAATATATTTACTAACATGTATATACCACCTTGCCAAACCTACTGCACAGCATGGTACTTGTCAACAAAAGATGTCCATATGACCAAAGACACAACTACATTGCTTCTACAATCAATCTTTCCACTACAGTGAGCAGCGGCTGAGGGCTGCTGAAATGTATGTTGCCCCATTCAACCTGAGTAAGCACTACCTACCCATACTTTAGCACCAAACATTTCTTTCAAGAACAGGAAGATGAATTCTTCATGAGTGTCATTACTTACTGATAGGCTTCTGCTATCAGCAGAAGCCTTTGGTGTGCTCTGTTTAAACAAGAAGCCCTTGCACACAAGCATCTTTGCCAGTCAACAAGGTCAGCAAGTGGGAGGCAAGTCCCCAAAACAGCATGCTAACTACACCTACTCCCTTCTCAGTTCACTAGGTCAGGACCTTCTACAGAGAGACTGAATGCCTAAAGAACTCACAGAAATCTCCCCTGCTTTCTCCAACACATCTGCAATGGCATCACTAACCCATGGGACTGTCACAAAAAAAGAATGTAAAAGATAGATCCTGCTCTCCTTAAACTCATTGAGCAACTACTGTAAGCACTAAAGCAGGGACAGACAACAAAAATTAGAGCAGGGGATACAACTTGCAAGACTCTGGCCAGTCCTGACCAGCAGTTTGATGGTCTGAAATCCCTCCTAACCCCATGGACTCAACATTTCTGCTGCAAGGACAAACTCATATCACCTCTCAGTTCATATCAGCAATCTAACGAAATACTTCACATGGTGGTAAAACCACAAAGATAAATAAAACGTGTTTTTAATCATGCCATTGCCCATCTACTCTGGCATTTTGTTTTAAGGTTCAAAATCATGCTCACACCTCAGAGTTTTCTTGAGACTAACCCTTCAAAGATCCTGAATATCTTCTCCAAGGTCCCTGAGGCTCTTGCACAAAGACATTTAGGGATATAGAGCCCTTCACCTGGGTTCTACTTTACACCTTTATCTAATAATGCTGGCATTTGCTGCTTCTCCTTCAGTTGAAGAGGGGATGACGTTCCCAAGTGATCCTCTTCTCCTTCCAGCAGCTGTCCTAAGATTAGATACCACCTCCCCTCACTTTGCCTCACTTGCCAAACCATCAGAGATTTAACTCTTATAGGTTCTTCCCCTTCTTCTGCTTTTATTACCTCCTTCTTGCATCAGCTCTACTGCCAAGAGCTTCAACCCCACACAGGCATCCAGCAGTCTTTCCATCCCTGTGGTGCTGGTACCCAAGTGTGCAGCAATGGCATCTGCAGACAGAGGCTTCCCTGACTCCAGCAAAAGATCAAACACCCCCAACTCACAAGCAGTGAACATAACCTGGGGGAAAGGAAAGGTGGGAGTGAGGTGTCAGGGGAAAGCACAAAAGCCTTCTCCATTTCTAAAGCTTTGTTGGAGAAAATACACACATAATAATATTTTTTCATGTAAAAATTGTATTTCATATAAACAACACAAATGGTTAAACTGAAGCTTCTCTGAACACTGATAATACCATCAAGTGCTTGCAGCACACTTTTTTCCCCAGTTCGTTTCCTTTTCTGGAAAAGCCAGCCAATGGTTTTGGCTCACAAAGGCTCACATTGAGAGACCTGTTTTGGGTGTGAAAGTTCCTGGCTCTTCCTTAGTTTCAGAGCACATACTCCCAGACTTTCTTGCTTTTTGCCCCAAGTGTACAAGAGTATTTTTCATGATTCATTTTTCCTTTCTTTACTGTCAGCTCTGTCTTTCAGGAGCCATAGGATGCAGAGTATTTGCACAACCTGAAGAGTATTCTTTACCTTACCATATTGGCCAGAGGTGAAACAAGGGACAACAGGAAATGAAACTAAATAGTCAATGAGCAAAAAAATCTCCACTGCAGTGGATATTATATGTCCATATGCTTACACAGAAAGGCAAACAACATCAGTAAACAATAAGGGAGGTGGAACTATTAGTACTACCTTTGTGCCTTGACCAAATGGTGTTTGGAAAAACAGTCATCATACTAGAGTCTATCTTTTGTGTGAAAAGAGGAAACACATAGAATCTCTCAAGATCAGATGCCTGCATAATACACACAGAAAACCATGGGAGAAGGAAGGAAATTCTTTGAGAAGGTATTTGAAAAATCTTGTTCTGTGCATGGTTAATAGGGGAGGAAAAAGGCATTTCACGTCAGCTCTCTGTTTCTCAAACTCCAGAAATGAAAAGTGGGGAAAAAAGTCCCACCACTGAAGGAACCTTCTACATCTGAGACAATCAAGAGAGCAAGCCCTCAGCTATAAAACCCTGTGTTTTTTTAAAGCCTCATGCAGAGAAGGTCTGCTCATCCAAGCCCCCAGAGGTCAGACAGGTCTCAATAAATATTAAGTCTATCCTGAGGGGTCAGGTCACTTTCAAATCTTTTTTCTTTCCAAATTTCCTTCCTGCTAAGAGGAGCAGAGAGGATGCTTTCATATGAGCCAGTTTCCATTCCAAAGACTTACATTCAGCACCTAAAGTGAGAACATTGAATATTTCTGTCTGCATACTGTTAGACATCTATCCGAGGCTGAGTTATATTTCTTACCTTTGAGACTAAAAATCCACTGCTGTATTGCAAGATGTCTTGAGGATAGTCAAGGTCTTCTGCAGAACCCATCTTCTTTCTGGACTGAGGTACAGATTCTCTCGTCTTCTTAAATAAGCTTCTTTCTACTAGGCAGAGAGCACACCAGCTGATCCACTTAATCTCACTTACAAGAAACACACTGGTTACAAAACAGATAGCTAAGTTATTGGGCTTCAGTGGGTCTTTCTACCAGGTCCATCTGTTTCTTTGGCTCTTCCATCATCAAGTACAAGGCTAAAGAATCAGTGTGCATTAAAGCTTATGTTGTCAGTTCAGCAGTCAGTTAACATGCTGCTACATTTGAAACGTACGAAGGCTTGTAACAAGCAAATCAGAAACCACTGCAGAACAGCATCAGGAACCTGAACTCGATGCAATGCACCGGGAGCACATCAACCAAAGCAGAGTCTTAACCAGGGCTTGTTCAGAGGCAGCTCTAATCTATCAGGGTGGCTTTTTGATGCTGGAAGACTTCCCAAGAATAGAAATCCTCACATATGTCAGTCAGCTGAATGGCATCACCCCAGAAGAAATACAAAAATTTGGCAACAAAATTCTTCACGTGAAAAGTGAACATTCACAAGGGTATAAGAGCAAAGGAATATCAGCTCTTTTCAAAGAAGTCATGGCATATTCCTATTCAAACCTGGCATCTCCCACAGCCCTACTTCCACTCACCCCTCAACCCAAGTGTATGCACAGCACTTACCTTTACCATAACTGAAATAGAGAACTTTTCTGCCTCTGGTGCCAGGTCATGTACTCAGGGCCTCTGACCTTACCTGCTCAAGGAAAATGACTGGCATAACTACCACATAACAGGCAAGAGGAAACGATCCGAGATCAGAGTCCACATAAGGAGCTGAAGGAGAAGAAAGCATCTCATCAGTCTGTCCCTGGAATTATTTCCACCCATGTGTGGAAAACCTGTGTGTGCTTCTCTGGTCTGGTTTGCAAGCTGTGCCCACAGAATGGATAAAGGAAACACAAGGGTGTAACCAGAAGGGAATTGAGACTTGCTGTGATGGGCACAGGTTCAGGTGAACTTAGAGCTGGTGGTAGCATACACCTGTCCCCAAGTAGAGAAGCAGCCAGTATGAGAAGAAGATGCAAGAGTTTGTTGTGCTTTGTCACAGTGACTAGTTGAGAATGTTCCATCCCTGGCAGTGTTAAAGGCCAGCTGGACTCAGCCTTGAGCAACCTGGTCTAGTGTGAGGCATACCTGCTCATGGCAGGGGGGTTGGAACTAGATGATCTTACGGTCTTTTCCAACTCTAGCTATTCTATGATGATCCCTGAGGTGAAGTCTACAACAAATTAAATCTACTCATGTTCTTTTTCCATATTTTTCCAGTCTCTCACATAACAACTTACAAAGCAGTGCCTGTTTGACAGCAGCACCACAGTAGGGGTGTCCTACTTGTGCTTTGCCATGTTTTGCCAGAGCAGGGTGCTGACGGATGACAAAATGTTCTACATTTTCCAGCCGGCTGCATATTCTTCTTCCCCTTCTCTGCAGAACTAAATAGAGGCATGCAGAATGTCCTTGGGAAGAAACTATAAAATGACTGACAAGTGACAGACGCGACATGGATTTCAACTTCAAGCAGAATATACCTCATGGGTTTTCATCTGAAAATTTAAACTCTGGATTACTTTCCTGAAACCTCTTTGCCCCACTGTCCATTCCTTTGGTTTGTAAATGCCTGCCATGGTGCCCATTTTGCCTTTTTGGGCTGAAACTGCAACTCTTGGGTGAGAAAAGATCAAGCTCTCCATCAAGTAAAGACTCACGGTTTTTGTATCACATATTTAGCAACCCTTCAGGGAACAACATTAAATGAGACCTGTCTTGGATAGTACATGGGTGGCAGAATATTACAAAACAGCATTTTTTTCAGTGGAAGCTTTTTCCATGCTTCAGTGGTTAAGTTAATGGGCAAAACTTCAGCAATACAGTGATCAACACACAGCTCAGCATTTTGTGTACATTAGCTTGGTGTATGTTTAAAGACAGCACATCACAATTTTGTCCCAGCATATTTTAGTGTTCCCTTTCTTTCCTGGGAAGTAGGGTTGTATTTATACACTACTGCTGCAGGTTAGTTCTGTGCTTCTCTTTTGAAGCTGCCCATTTTAGAAGAAACAGGCCAGTATAATGTTTTCCACATGTTGCTTCTGACCATTTTGTGTATGCATTGAAACTTTATCAGCTGAAAGGTTTCACTGCATAATCCTTCTGTGAAACTGTATTTTCCATTCAGAACCTCACCTTTTAGCAAGAAATGCAGTCCTGTATTTATTTCAGCCACTAGTGAAATAACTTTAAGAGTTAGTTGTTAAAGTTAGCTTACAGGTTCTCACTATTATCAGCCTTTTCCCCTTCTGTACACAGCTTGGAAAGTGTAAGGGTTCCCCAGGCTCTAACACCACAGGGTCTCCTGTGTTACAAGGCTCAAACACACATATGTTAGGGCAAACACCAAACTGTAGGAACACTTAGGGCTCCTAAGCCTGGCCAACAGAGCCTGTAAATATAGTGCTATAGTCCTGCTAGTGCACCAGACTTCACTGTTCAGTACAGGTTAGACACTAATATTCTGTTTAAATTATACTGTAGAGGCTGGAGATCACAGTGCACCTCTCTTGCCAGAGTGACTGAATCTGTGCTGCTTGCATATAACAAGACACGGTTCTCTGAAGGAAAAGCCTGAACAACAGGCTTCAAGCACACAGCTACATTCATAATGGACATCTTCCCCACTATCCTGCCTGCCTGCTACTGAGGAAAAAACTGGTGCAATTTTGCCCATGCATAAAGATTTCCCATTCCTAGGAACTATTCAGATCCAGGCCACCATGCACACTGGAGGCAAATGTTTACCATAGTGAAGTATACATTTCTCTTCCATTGAGCTAAACAAAACAACTTTAGGAAAAGCGAGATGCTGCTCACCATCTTACAGACCACTTTCCTTAAATGACTTGGCCACAGATTACTAATCAGATATTACAGTGACATTTAGAACAGCTCCATTAAAAATTCACAAGTACAAAAACGGTCACCCCTTGATTCTTGTAGCTTTGACTAAGTAACAGACAGTTATGTTCACAGCTGTAGATTAGAAAGTCCTAATGGGCCATAAATTCACTTCACTTAAGGCAAAACTACAGGGTCCGGGAGGTTCTGTTAATAAAATGACCATAGGGTTAATTAAAGCCACCTGAAGTACCTTTTAGATTTTGACTAAATCTGTCTGTTGAGGACACATGGAGGTAATCATCTAATGGGATTACTACTGGTAGCGCAATGTAGGAGAGGTTGGTTGCAGATAATCCACACCAGACTGATGCAAAGCCACATACACTGTGTTGCTGTTCCTAAGTAAATTGTTAGTGAGGCTTAAAGTCTAAGCTCTTTTTAATCTACAAATGCATTCATGAAGATAAAATTGCAATGGCTTGTTTTCTCTAAAAACCTCATCAAGCTTTTTTTGAGCAATCTTGCTCTAAGATTTCTCTAAATCTTATCATCACAGTTCTTAGACCATGTGCAGCTTAAAGCTGTTACCTTACCTTCATGGTTCTATTTTGGTGATTAGTTTTTCTTTGCCTAAATGACTCACTACAGACAAATGCTACACAAGAAATAATTACATCATTTTTGCATACCATCTGAAAGCAAGACATTCTGTATGAACAAAGCAGATTTAGTAAAATTAATGTGTCTGCCAGTGAGAAATGGAAGATGACGCTTTTTTCACATATGCAACCTTCTTTATAAACAAGAAGTACAAATCTCAGGGACGTGACTATGATAAGGAGTTTCAGTAATACCACTATGGAAATAACTGTGCCTTGCTGTCATTGCTAAGCCTCTAAATATGTCCAGGAGTGCAGTAAGATAATACAGTTAGTGCCACCCCTGCCATTCTCCCCCACCCCCCCCTTTTTTTTTTTAAGAACCCTAAAAAGCCAAGATACTCAGTATCACACTTTTCTTTGAAATATAACACCCAATTCTAAACCAAAAATGTTCATTTACCTCTTTCTAACTTGTAATTCTTCTCATGTTTTACAACAGATGCATTACCATACTACATGATGTGCTTCTGTCAATTTTTGACACAAATTTTATTTTTTCCCTGTTTACATCACATGTATTACTATTACTGACAAACATTTGGAGAGGGCAGGAAATCTGTATATCCAGATCATTCTTGAAGCAAGCACTCCCTTCTCAGGTTTTCTTGTCATAAAAACTGATTGTGAATGCCTTCATCCAAAGTCTATCACAAGCATTTCAG
The DNA here is from genome assembly GCA_024733675.1 of Psilopsiagon aymara. Lineage (NCBI taxonomy): Eukaryota > Metazoa > Chordata > Aves > Psittaciformes > Psittacidae > Psilopsiagon > Psilopsiagon aymara. Next base: position 15,045 of record JANRGW010031650.1, on the reverse strand, counting down.
AGTAATTCTTGGTTTACTTTCCTGGCCTGCAAATAATTGCTCAACCAATAATTCAACCAAATATTCATTGAGATCTCTGCCAGAGGAAAGTCCCAGCAGAGAAGAGGCATATACTCCCTGAGCCCAGGCAAGTTTACTAGCTAAAAATGGCAGAGGCTAAAACTCTAGAGAGAAATGCAAAAAGAAAATCAAGATGGACAGCAGCTGAGGCAGGCTCTCATGTCAGAGATTACTTGTATTCTGTGTAGCATCATAAAGGCAGTCAGTGGACATGCAACTGATTTGCACAGACCATTTTACACTTGCTAATCTGATAATACACTCCTCTGTTGCTTCAAAGAGCTTCAGAAACAAGTGCTCTCGTGGCTTGGCATAGGCAAGCATCCCTTAAGTCTTTACCTGGTGACTCACCTGAAACATTTTTATGCAGTCATATGTCATTTGCAACTATGGTAGTTTCCACTGAAGTAATTTCCTTCATAGAAGCTGGCATAGGGCTATGTTTTGGATTTGTGCTGGAAACAGTGCTGATATCACAGGGTCGTTTTTGTTACTGCTGAACATTGCTTACACAGAGTCAATGCCTCTTCTGCTCCTCACCCTACCAGCATGTAGGCAGGGGGTGCACAAGGAGCTGGGAGGGGGCACAGCCAGGACAGCCGACCCCAACTGACCCAAGGGCTATTCCATATTACACGTACAGCTGGGGAAAGAAGGAAGGGAGGGATGTTTGGAGTGATGGCATCTGTCATCCCAAGTAACTGTTACACGTGATGGAGCCCTGCTTTCCTGAGGATAACTGAACACTGGCCTGCCCACAGGAAGCACTGAATCAATTCCTTATTTTGCATTGTTCGTGTGCAGCTTTTGCTTTACCTGTTAAACTGTCTTTATCTCAGTCCACGGGTTTTCCCACTTTTACTCTTCTGGTTCTCTCCCGCATTCCACCAGGGAAGGAGGGAAGGGGGAGCAGGAAATGAGAAAGTGGATCTGGGCATCCCATTCAGGGCAGGTAGAGCTCACTTTGCAGGTGCCACACTGCATATGCAACTAGATTAAATATCAATAAGAAAACAATTCTGATCAGCCTTGACTCTTCAAAAGGTTTATAACCTACTACTATGAGAAAGCATTTGTTTGAGCTAATCTATGAAATTCTATGTGAGGCAGAAGGTGATGTGTTCAGAGAATACAGCATGTGAGGGGGAAACAGATCAGATCTATTTTCTGTGCTGTGATTGAAGAAGAAAGGATGGTGGTGCATACCACTTCAAAGAAGCCTGAAGAGCCCATTATAAGCAAAAAAAAAAAAAACCCATCCAACAAACAAGCAAAAAAACCCAGCAAACAGAAAAACCCAGAGGTACACTTCCCTTTAACAGTAATAATATGTGTGTAGGAATGTAAGACACTAGAGGAATCCATGCCGCACACCCTGTTCTGAAGGATCACCCGCAACTAGACTGCTCCTTTGTACAAACACTAGAGACAATTCTGCACATTTTTTATGAGGCAGCAAAAGATATATTCTGCCAATACCATGTTCATTAGGCTGAGGAAGGGCCAGAGCAACAGAATGCAACATAAGCTTAATGAAATGGGTGTTGTATCCAGATTATAACCAAACCTGAAAGTTAGAATACCATATCAAAACACAGGCAATACATGTATTACCTCTTAATTCTAATAAAACCCCACCCTTAAATTGCATAGCAATAGAAGACATCAGTGGTCAAGTTTGCTCACCCATATATGACTTAAGGCATCTGCCAAACTAGTTGGCTTAATTGTTGTCATATATAGACTCTACCAACATCTCTAGTTCTGCTATCAAACACAAGCACTGGTAATAATCTGTTACACAATCTGATGCATGTTCTAGAACTACCTAAAGCTAACACTGGTGCAGCCAATGATCAAGTCTCACTGGTTTGCAGTTACACATTCACAATCCCTGGTATAGCCCTGTGCTCACTGCAAAAAAATCCAGTTTTCACTAACAGCTTTCAAGATGACACTTCCAGATAACATATCAAAAGTTTTTATATGCATACCTAATCACACATATGCCCTTATTCTAGGTCATTGAACACATTACTCTTCAAAGCCAGAGTCAATTAGATGAACACATGAATACAGTTACATCTTGGGTAATCACTCCTTACCAGTATCAATTACTTCTGGCAATACGATTTATGCATCATCAAAATTACTTTACAGGAGCTCTGGCCCACAACCTTCCACACGCTGCAGCTCAGACCTTTCTGCAAGTGGTCTGTGGTAAGCAGGGTCCTCATCCTCAAATGATAAGAAATCACATGCGCCCTTGTATCATTAGATGATCAATACACTTCTGGAGCCTACACATCCTCATGAGCAAGGTGGGATCCCACTGGCTCGAGCTTATCCTTGAAGGACCTCTTATAAGGACAAAAGACAAGACCTTGGTGCGGCAAGATGTGGAATCTTTTCTGAATCAGCGTGCAACAGCTGCATGCTCCCAACTAAGAAGATTCCCTTCCTGTTTCACCGTGTGACTTACAACTCAGTAACAGTCAAAACTTTGGAATAAACCCTGGCCATTTGTTGGGACTCCGGAAGAGAAATAGGGCTGACAGGTCTCTTTCACTGCTGTCAAGGCTTTCCAGGAGGCATAAGCACAGTGCTGTACTGTGGAGTTGCTCAATCCATGTCTTAATGAGACTTACACCCTGTATTTATAGCACATCAGTCCTGCTCACCAAAGAAATTTTTCCACTACTGAAGGAAAGAAACCACTAGTTAACAGAGAACCCAAGTTTTCCCCAGTAACAAAGGCTGATCTTACAGTAAGCTTACAATTTACAGGTATGGCTGCTTGACATAAACCAAGAAGCCGGGAACTATTTGAGTTCCTGGTTTTGCAATAGCATGGGAAGAACTCCAGAGTCTGAAAGCAGGACAAAAAAAAAAATTAAGTCAAATGCCCAGGACAAGCTTAACACTTCTGGAGGAATGACTTATACTGAAGCCTTCCATCCCCTTCAAGGATTTCTTTCCTCATTTCCACCCTATACCCCTGGGGCTGCCATGCATTCAGTCAAGATGAAAGCTGACATCCAGGCTCCAACTTTTCAAACAGTAGTCTAATGGAGGAAAAACAAAGACTTTTAATCTTGCTCACAGAGAACCTTCATGTTCTGATAAAAATAGTGAATAAATCTATATTCCTGCTTACAACCCAGCCCAACAAAGCCACCCAAACCAAACCAAACCCTGAATATTGACAGCCAAATGAAGTAAGATATGTAACTTTGACACAATGGGTCCCAAATAACATGCAACTCATGACAAGCCTAGGCAGAGAGTCAGGTTATTACCGGTACATAATCCTTCTGACCAGCCTGCAGGCATTCTCAAAGGATTGGATTTCTTGCAGCTAGAGGTCTGAAAGTAGAGGTAGCATAATAGCTGAGTTAGACTCTACCTAGTACTCAACCATACCAACATAAATTCAGTGCTTCAGAAGTATTTATTAGTTTGGTATGTCTTTAGTAAGTATTAGTTACTAAATCCTTTACTCTTCAGCTTCCTTAATATCACAGCCTGTAACTGCAGTGTGATTTGAGCACTTCATATTTAATAAACAAGAGCAGTAACTGATTATTACAACTCCTCCATTAATTAGACCAAAGTTTGTTAACCAAAGTCTGAAATGAATTTCAAAAGGACATTGCTTCAAAGCAGCTAACCCAGCAAAGGATAGACACTAAATACTTATCTTTTTATATGAATTCAAGGTCACTCAGACATATACTGAAGTGGAAGAAAAAAGACCAACTAGTTTTATCTGCTTTTAGACAGCCCCTGAAAGTCAGCAAACATCACATTCAAGCTATCTGCACCACAACACTCTTTCAGAGCAGGGAAAAGTATCAGTAACTTTGGTATTTCATCTTCTAGAAGACATAAAGCCTGCTGGTATCCTAGGTTCTTTCATTTCAAATATTAAGACCCCTAGAAAATAACTGGTAGAAACGTACTGAGCAATAATTAATACAGAACAAAGAGCAATTGTTTACTATCAAAAACCATATTCTTGAAGTTACTGCATCATCGAGGTTTTTGTACAAGCACATACCTCAGCCATAATTAAAAACTGAGTAAATGATATTTGGACATGACATAATGTATATTTGTGACCTTTTTAAAAGATTACAGTTTCAAGTCTTCCCAAGTTTCCTTGCGCCCAAAGCCCATCATCAATAAAGACCACAAGCAAACTGATGCCCAGAATATCTTGGAGCAACCTTGGAAAGACAAACGCCCTCATTTTTATTGCTGAGCATGATGTTATATTCAAGAGGATATCCCTTCGGTCAGTTGGGTCAGCTGTCCCAGCTGTGTTCCCTCCCAACCTTAGCCTACCCATTCAGGGGGGAAGTTGTGCACAAAATGGGAAACAGAGGCAGCCTTGACACTGTGCAAGCACTGCTCTGCAGTAGGTACAAGCACTGCTGTGTTAACACAGTCACAAGTCCAAAGCACAGCACCACACCAGCGGCTACAAAGAAAGTTTACTCCATCAAAGCAGACCCAACGCAAGGATAGATGATTTCAGAGGATTCAGCACCGAAATGTCTTGGAGAGCTTTGACACAAACTACATACCTGGAGCAACAATACTGCTAGGTGTTAAGACTAGATAAAACTCTGCACTGAGCAGTTATTAGGCAGCTTTAGCTACTAGGAGTTTTGATAAGTTTAATAAGGTTCAGCTGACCAACTGAAAGCGGACTTCTTTCACACTTCCTCTGCATTTTGGAAAGTATTTGCAAGTGACTTCAAAACACTTTCAGGCTTTTCTTCCTGAGGCTGCTGTGAAAAAAAGAAGTAATACAAGCACTACAAAAAACTGAGTTACTTCATCTTACTGCATTTTCAGGACACTGTATGAAGCCAGTGCTGGATATAGTGTGTTAAGCTGAATGATTATCAAAACTTGACAGCTGAAGATCTTCCCCACAACTCTCTTCCCTGCCCTCAGTAATTCCCCAAATATCAGGAGAGCTTATGAAATTTAATCATTTTGGGGTGGGGTATGAAACCTGCTCTTGATGCCTTCTCTGGAGCAAAAAAACCCAACAAGCACAGTCTTTTTTCATTATCAAACAACAGTATTTACTGGATTCTTCCCATACAACTCCAACACTTTTTGGTGAATGCCACTGCTTTAACTGCTTCTATTCTTGACAATGACATTGCACTCATAACTTGATGACTTCCTGAACATAGCATCATAAAGCAGCATTTCCCCAGTTGCTTACATAATACACCATGAAGACCTCCACCCGACCCACCAATCCCAGTGGAAATCTAACTAGAAGTATACTGCAGAAATTCTAGTAAAAATCTAATCGGGAGCTGGAAGACACTGGTGCCATCAGCCACTAGTTAAACTTTTCATGTAATCGCAGATAGAGTACACTTTTCCTTTTTACAGTGGTGCTGCCATCGGCAGTGTGGCAGTATTTAAGAGCAGGCTAAGCAGAACTGTATGCATTTACAAACAGGCATCCCACCCTACCTTATGAAATACTTGCAACCAAGATGAGATTGGATTTTAGCTAAATCATTACTGAAGATGAACTTACCATTAGACAGATAGGCCTTTCAACACTTGGAACAGACATTGTAGAAAAATTAACTCTCCATAGAAAGCAACTACCTAGAATTCAAGAAATTACTGGTGTTCAGATGATTAGGTAAATCAGTTTAGCCCTGGGTCCCCAAGACAGTGGTGAAACTCACAAGAGAAGTCACAAAAACTTGAAAAGTAACAGAATTAACTGGATAAAGTTATGAAATACCAGGAAGACAAAATTCTTTCCACAGCTAATCATAGAATAGTTAGGGTTGGAAAGGACCTTAAGATCATCTAGTTCCAACCCCCTGCCATGGGCAGGGACACC